>OY856410.1:971794334-971961834 GCA_963693085.1 Alisma plantago-aquatica
TATACCTAAACATTGGCGTTATCTAAATGGAAGACGCAACATGGCTGGTGAAGTTACCCTAAATTTTGGAACTTCAAATATGTTATCAAGGTTAAGTATGATGTTGACGGAAATCTTGTATCCACATCTCGTTGGTGCGAGTGGGTTGGGAAGATGCTATTGGGATGTAGTGATAAGCTTTTTCTTCGACCGGCTGGCCATAATACCATCAGGGTTTGGATAACCAACATCAACAATGAGACGCCCGATCATCTGGTCTGATTTGAGTACTCGACAGGGGATAGCACATATTTGGACTCATTCGATGAGGAGAGTAGCATATTTGCCTTCTATTCCTACTGTTAGTACCGTCCATTTCCCTATCACCATCAGTTCAGATTCATCTAACAATGACAAGCTTTGTGACACAGCAACATAAACCAAGTAGGTTCAAGCTAGCAACAAATTTACTTTCCCGTATATGCACATGTTTAGGGGTATATCAAGCCCCCCTTATTTAATTAGCTATTGTGTCATATTATTTTCTAAACTTTGTTGTCATAATTAGTATTTCGATAACATGTTCAACTTTGAAAGACGATGTCTGAATGAGTTTTTTTGAATTGTCTTATCTATATACATGTGTTTGTGAAGATGGAATGAATGAATGTTTCTGTGTGTGTGAATGTCAAAAGAAAAATGAATGGATCGAATTGCATGGTTGCTAAATGTGTGTGAATATGAAATGGAGGAATGAAATGGAACTACAGGTTTCTACATGCATGTGTGTGATGAATCATATTTGAAAATTAAATGTGCTTATTATACATATATGTGTGAATCACATGATCCATATAAAATATATAATTTGTATCTTGTCAATATTTGCATGTTTGTGGCATGTTGTTGGCTGAAATCAAAGGGATGTTGTAAACCTGCAGTTTAGAACTAAACTACAGGTTCTGCATCCTGTTGACCGGTCGGACAGAATGCCTGGAACTGATAAGAGAAAAAAAAAACATCGGCGTCGGTTAAATACCAAAAACCGACAACGAATGCTTAATTGTGTCGGTTGTTTGCTATTAACCGACGCCTATGGTCTGACTGCTGACATTTTTGGGTTAAATTGTAATCAGGAACAGCTTACTGTCGTCGGTTATGTAACCGATGTTGAAGGAGTCTACTTTTAGTGTCACCCACTTGGGTGTCGCTTCAAAACTGACGACAAAAGTCTTACTTAATAGACACTAAAGGTGTTATTTGTACTAGTGCACATCCAACATATTCCAGGGCCCCTTTCATATCTCTTGAAACTAGAAAAATGATTATCACTCCCTTTTACTTTTTGCATGTGAATATAGGATCCTTCCTCTGACACCAATAGCTCCTATTAACATCGACAACCTACTCAACAATAACTTTTTTTGTAATATACATGTTAGTAATTTTTGCTTTCTCTGAGATATTATATTTATATATGCTCATATCTACACATCACTTTAAAGATCTAAGATCAAGCTCTATCAAAACTCTCTTGCCTCTCTCTCTCTCTCTCTCTCTACCAATCGATTTTTACCCAAAATAATAGATCTCCACCATGGGAGGTCCTGAGGTGATTACGACCACAACATACCTAAAAACTAAGACCTTTAGATCTATGATGGGAAATCCATGAACGTCTTCAACCCCAAAGGTCAGCCAACATAAATAGTGCTTTGTTATTGCTTTAATGTCATTTTCTATAATAATAACCTGATCACTGCTTATATCAAAGATGATTAAAAGGGTTGAAACATTATTATAGGGAGAGATGGTGGTGCTAACACCTTCACCACTCATAATAGGATCGTTGAATCTGATGTCATAAAATGTCATAAAAATGCATACCTTTATTATCTGCCCTAGGTTGAAGTCAAAATTGGGTGTTTAGTGTTTTCTTGCTGATTTAAATGCCAACTTCCATTTTTTCTTATTTTAAGAATAAAATCAGGTGGCAGCTCTGAGCTTTATCAATTTATCATATTTTTACTTTCTCTTTGTTTTCAAAACTGTAGGATCCATTGGATTTATTGAGGGTACAACGGTTTGGTGAGTCGAAAAAGGATGGTTAGACAATCCGAGTTGTGTTTTCCTTTTTTCATCTCATGTGTTATCAATCGATTGAGGTTTTTATTGTATTGTTTGTTTTCATTCATTTTCTCTATTTTCTCTAAAATCTAGAGTTTTCAACACACAACAAATCAACAACGGATTGGCAAATTCCACCGCATAAAAAACTAAAAAATCCCTAAAAAATGGCAGAATACTTAGTTCTAGGAATATCTTCCAATTTTCATAATTCTCTCTAATCTTTATAAAGCCAACGGAATTCTCTATTCTGCCAATCCAAAAAAAGCATCACTTTGTTTTCCTTATTGCTTCAATTTTTGGACATAACAGAAATGTAGTATTTTTCTAACAACCGTCATTTTTAGAGTTAGACTACATTTTTGTTTTAGGGTTAGCCTCTGCTTACCTCATTTTTTTCTCTTTCTTACATGTTTCCTTTTCATATATTTAAAAAAAAAATATTATAAAAAACCATAATAAATAAAAGAGTGAAAAGGATAAAAGAAGTCTTCATGATGAGCAAAGTCTTCTCTTTATTAATAATTGAATTATTATTTTGTTATGTCCTATCATTTATATTTCATTCTTTGTTATTGTGGGCTTGCTTTAGAAGATATTAAATTTTCCACTTGTACAATGCAAACCTACAAACACATATGTATGCACTATGTGCCAACACTCACATTGGATCCTAGGAAGTGATGTGGGGTGTTAGTAAAGGTACCATTGAAGATTTAACCTAGACATCCAAAGGCCTTGAGGATATCCCCCTCTTAGAACTTGTGACTAATTATGACCGTCATGGTCATGAGGTGTATTGAGAGTGGTACCAAAATCTAAAGAACTTGGGTTACCCCCATGATGAGTGCCATAATTCTATAGAGAAGATAAATACCAACCCCTCTTAGACAACTCATGCTTGAGTGGGGATGTAAAATCACATCTAAATTCATGGGCTAAAGGGGGGACATTATCTTCTACATATGCATCATGTGGCTGCTAGTTTTATAATGTTCAAGATTGTTGCATGCTTTGCTAATTCTAAGATTGTTGAGAGATTTATGCTTTAAGATTGTAGTCATCCCATTTTGTTTGGTAACATACTCATGCTAAAAAAATCTTATCAAAGAATAGTGTCAAATCAACAATCTTATTAAAATAAAACACTTAAATGAACAATATTATGATCTCATATGATCTCTAACAATATCTAATAAGAATAAACGATCCAAAATAATTTCAAGCAGACTTGTAAAATGGTTGGGTGGGTTAGGGTTGGGTTGGGTCATTGTGAGTCTAGGTTATGCCGATGCGGGTCAAAAAGATATAATTTTAAATGAATTAAATAAAGACAAATCCAAATCCGACCCAGTGGGTAGCAAGTCACCCGTGGGTGCCCATATAATATGTGTTCAATGAAACAAATTGTAACTTGCTACTATGACGGTGAAAGACCATTATCTAGTGTTTTGACATAAAATATAGCATAAAACCAACCAAATACTATACCTTGTCACTATCAAATAAAAAGGTATGTTTTTATATTTTACAACCATTCAACCACTTATTTGTTAGGTAAAACTATCTAATTCATACTTATAATCCTCCAATGAATGATTATGTTCAATAAACTAGATTTTTTAACTTTTACTGTGACTCCATATTAAGATTGATAGAACTATTAGATAATGTAGTACATGTGAATTATTTTTGCCAATATTTCTCTTTGATATCATATCTTCTTGGACAAGTTCAAGTCTATAATGGAATTCCTTAATAACTAATGGATAGTAATAGATAATCATATTTATTTTAAACATTTGTATATAACCACATGTACAAAAATGTAATTAATTATGTTAAGTGGGTCGCACGTGGGTGTCCATGTCTCACCCAGAAAAATCTGCAAAATAAATAGGTGGGTATGGGTTTGGATGATTTCCATTGGGTGGAAAGTTTCATCACCCAAACCCAACTTAAATGGGTTGACCTATGGGTGTCTGTAGATTTTAACCCAGTATTATAGGTCAAATTTCAAGTGATCTCCATCATCAACTTTGATCCATGATCTTTTCAAACTTGAAATTTTTTTCAATGATCTCCAATAGTCTCAAATGATCTCTCTCGCTCAACAATCTCCACTGAACAAACTTTACAAAAAAATATTTTCTTCCTTTCAAAAAGGAAGAATAACTTTCACAAAAACCAAGAGCCTTTCCAAAACAAAACAAAAATCACAAAATGTTTTCAAACCAAAAAGTGGAAAGACAACTTTAAAAAAATTCCTTCAAAAGAAATATCTTTTCAAAAACAAAACAAAAACTCTTTTAAAAACAAACAAATAAATTCTTTTCAAAACAAAAAAAAATAAAGATGACTCTTGTCTTAAAACAAGATTATTCCTTTTGAAAGAAATGTCTTTTCAAAGAAAAAAAAACTCTTTTTATAAAAAGTATTATCAAAACAAAAACAAAAAAAAATTAAATAAATATTTTCAAAAAATCAAAAGAAAATATTTGCAAAATGGAAAAAGAAAACTCTTTTCAAAATACAAAGAAAAGATCTTTTCAAAAAGAATTTTTTTTGTAAAAGAAAATGGTTAATTTCACATATATACATGATGTTTGAGTGTTTTGACAATTTTTTCATGACGTTTCCGAAATTACATAACGATACAATGTTTATACTTTCTGTTTTCAATTATATCGAATCCCACAACTTGGTGAGATATTAAGCGAAAAATGTGTGTTAGGTGCTTGGAAACTATAGCACTTCTCTTATCAGGTAAGGTCTGTAATCAAGCTCAATCGAGATCCCATGGGGTCATCAATGGCCTTTGGGACATCGTCGGGTGTGAATGAGTACATCATCTCATATATATTAGTTGAGTTTCATAGGCATCCCAAAGGGGCAAACCATGAAAATATTTTGAAAGAAAAGGCTTGGATCCTAAGGCTTGATGACTTAGGAGCTTCCAAAACTGATCGAACCTCTAGTAGACACCTCTTCAGGAGGTTAGCTTCAGACACCATTGGCAGTTCCTTCATCACTACGGTCAAGTTTGTCCACAGATGGTTATTATGTTCATTTATTTCCTTTCAGGTCTCACTGCACTCCATCAGTTCATATGTTTCCTCAGGCATATCCATGGTTTCTTATTTCCCCTTCCACAATACATGTTAGATATCAACAATTTGACAATTCTATAGTTCGGCGCATCGACTGAGCGACATCATATGAAAATAATTCCAATTCATCATGCATTGCATATCTAGTTCTCGTATTTCTCACGAGGTTGTGTTAGAAATAATAATTTGAGAGTTTCTGTATTTTATGGTTCATCATGCAAAAAAGACACTGACATATATGTCCTATTGTTTACTGGTTTAGTTGGTGATGATGTGCTATGCACTCGAGTTCTTGTGGGACACCAGTTTGTAACCAATTGGATTTTCACTTGGTGGGGGCTACAATACAACTCTTTAGGTTGCTTGTAAGGGAATAGTGTTATATCCTCAATTTTTGTAAAATTGAATATAAGCTATGAATTGATATATGAGTCCCTTAATTGTATTATTCATGGAATAATATGCAAAAGAAAATAAAATATATAGTGTTTTAAATAATTAAAAGAGTAATTATCTGGACATCATTGACAACACAATATTTGAGATATCAAACAACAATATTCTAATTTATCTTTTGGTACACCAGAAAATAATAATGGAAATAAGAGGATTCTAGAAATTATGAGGAAAATGATAATTCATGAGATAATGGTTAGTTTTAAAACAATGTTGGGAAAAAGCAAGTTTTTGGATACAAAAAGATATTCCAATGAAATTCCCACAATGTGAATATAGGTGGGGGGAAACCATTAATGATTTAACACAACAAATTCAAAGGGATATTTAAAAAAAAAAGATAAAAGAATACTCTAGAATTTATTATGCTTTCATTTATGGATTTGTGTGTGTTAATCAAATAATGGATATATGAATTTCATTGAGAAACTATTCAATTTTGACAACTAAATACACTTTTCCATGAATAATTGGGAGAAAGAAGGAGAATAATAAAAGGAAGATATCCTTTCCTAGTTGGTTGGTTTTTCGAATAAAAATGATATCTTTTGCATAGAAAGAAAGTAATGGTAATTATTATACCAAAATAATTTCTATTCCAAAGAAGAAAATAAGGAGATCCATTCCTAGAAACATACCCTTTTCATAATATTAGATGTCAAATAAAAGGGTGTCTTTTTGTACTCATAGAATCGATGGAAATGCCATAATAACTTGCCATATATGATATCATCCTTGTACACCAAGAAAGATAGAGAAAATGAAACAAGAAAGGGTCATATGAGAATATGTAGGTGTATACATATGAGGTACATGCATAGCCAATGGAACCTACACCCTTCTCCGTGTTTCCCCTTAGTAGGTGAGGGTTGTCCCTCAATGGCATGATGCCATGATTCTTTCCGACATCATAACCCTCGAGAAGGGCATACCCTAGGTAACACCAGACCATGAGAAGGTAGTTCACGTCCCTCTAGATGTTGCTTCAAGTGACGGCCAGTGTAGAAGTCACCTAGGGTGAGATCTCTTCATCGAGATGACCTGCTTGATTTTTGCGACGATCTATCCTGAGGACCCCCACTCTCAACCATGGTATTTATTGCCCCAACCATCTTAGCCCCGATGTGGAGCCTTGCAATGATCGGTAGAGGAGGCAAAAGCAAGGGAACCTTTTCCTATTCCTTTTGAGCCCAGAGATGAGACGCATCATGATGGTTGGTCTCTCTGTGATAGCAACGATGAGCTTTGCGAAGAGGAGAAGGAGGAGGATGGTACGGACGGAGGCTATTTGTTGACAGATAGAATAGGAGATGCTACCTTCCTATCAGGCGTGTGTGGGTAAATCGGTGATGGAGAGGGAGTTTGCACCCTCAGCCAGTAGGAGGATGGGCTCCAAGGAGAGTGCCACCTATAGCTGCAAGGGGAATCCTTGAGACGGTGCCCTTAGATGTAGGGAGGCCATCACCCAGAACGCTGTAGTGGAGGTGATCTACTTTCATCCACATGAAAAGGGACGTTCGTACGTGAGCGGTTGCGCAAGGAAGGATATGTCTGAGAAAGAAGGGCCCATGAAGTGGAGACTCTGGAGGATAGAGGCGACGTGAGGACAGTAGAGAAGCAGATCGCCCTCCCATCGGTGGTGCCTAGAACCGTGTAGAGTCTCCCCTCACGCAAGGACAAGACCGAGGAAGAACAGGTCTGACCCTGCTGGGTGAGAGGAGAAAAAACATTGGACCGGCTGGTTCAAGCTCGGCCCAGTGTGAACCAATTAACTTATCCAAGAAAGCAACATGTTGGAGGCGTGCTGACCAATGAGGGGTCGCCACATCACCCAATTGAAGGTATATGTCCTTTTCTTGTTTAATGTGTAGCAAGTGCTAGGAATGTCCAAATATAGGGAAATTCTATATCAAAATGATAGGGAAAATTAGAGGAATACAAAGAAAATATAAGTGATATCTGATTAATCTTCTAGTTCTAAAAGTAGGGTAATATATGATAAAGTGGTGATTAGCACATGGAAACCCTGATTTTGGGTACTAAATTTTTAAAAACATTAAAAAGCCTTTCTTTTATGCTACAATCTGAACTAATTTAGAATATGATAATAAATGAAATGATGGTAATAATGATAATATAATTAGGGTCTCTAATGTGGATAATCATTAATGTGTGGAATTAGGGCAAAAGATCCTAACTTGTTATGTTGTTAATGAACATATTTGATCTAAGTGATCTTCATGAAAGGATAAGATGGATCTAGTAACTAGGGTTTACCTAATGTTAAATATGCAATGGAAATAGGGTTAATACCCTTATTCCTTATCTGAAACCTAAACCCTAGATTAGGACCATGTAGAGTATAATCTATTTAATGTGATTGGTGACATTTTAGAATTTACGTAATGCAGATTATATGATGATTACTTGATTTACTTGCTTGATTGGACAATATGCTTGAAGTATAATTGAATAATCTGCATGAAAAAGGTATTTGGTTACACCTAAGATTATCCATTGTAGTTTCACATGGTTTCTTAGACTTTTTCCTCACAGGGTTGAAATTATATGCTTGCTTGTTTATTTCATTCCATGCAAACTTTAAAGTGACTATGATTATCACATTATATATGAACATGTGTAGTCCGAATCTAGGCCACCTCTGGATCTATGGAAAGGTCATCCACCTTGATAGGGGAAGACACTGAATACTACAGCTTGAGGCCCTGAAGGGTTATGACAGAGGGTGGAGAAACCTAGATTGGGTAGTCATGGTGAAAATGTAAAATTGGTTTGTTATACATTAATTTTTGAATTATGTTGTTATCATTACTTGTGAGCTTTTGTATCCTCCACATACCGGTATGACTTTTCATAGTGACCGTGTTTTGTTTCATGAAGTTTTAGGTATATGATGATATATAAGATAAGGGACATGAAGATGAAGATGAAACCATGCGAAGACATCAATCTAAGTAAGGAGGATTTAGATAGACACTTCTTCTCTATGTATAGTTATGGTCATTGAATTTCATGTAAGCATTTTGTAATTAATATTTATGAATTAATGAAATTGTTTACAATTACTTATTATTTGCGAAATTTAGATCCTTGGGGATATAGATAATGACTCTCGACTTGAAGGTCTTTCTTTAATTGGGGGACGTGGAAAGTGAGGTTGTTACATTTGATATCAGAGCCCCAGATTTTTCAAATAATATTTAATGGTTTATAATTTCAAGTAATCTATAGATATTATGAGGGAATTATTAGGGCATTTTTCTAAAGACTAAGGTGTCTAGAAGGGACCACGACTGGGGGCTGGCAATATTTTACTCTGCACTGCTAGTCAGCTTACGAGGACTCCCAGACCCGTGCATCCTGGTTCGCCAAAGTCAAAAGTCTTTTCCCGAAGTAAAATACCTTTAGGGTTTCATTTCATCTCTTTCATCCACTTCTCATCCTCTTGCTTAATAAACCCTAAAAGTAATTTCTCTCTTCATCTAAAGTTAGGGTTTTGAGTAGAAGTAGGATTAAGTGATCCTCCACCAATTAATGTACATATAATGTGGAAATAATAATGTACATGTGATATGGAATAATAATGCACACGTACATGCATGAGTAATGATAAAAAGAAATCATTATATGAGTTTTCCCTAGGAGGATAACCCTAGAGGGGACTAGGGTTGGTTTAGAAGAACCATAATGGGTCAAGGGACATGGAAACCCTAATCCTAAAACCTTAAATAATGAGAATGGTGTGGTGGTATGGGACACCACCCATATGAAACCTGAAATCGGGAATAAGAAAGATAAAGGGATGGATTAGGTGACCCAGTCTCCCATGCATGTGTGTATGAGGAGCATAACACTTATGTATGAGGTCTTAAGAAATATATGAACCCAATAGTTATATATGATAATGAAGATCTGAATATAACTTTCTCAAACCCCTCATGTTGTCTCTAGAAGTTGGTGATGTTGGCCAAGCCTAGGAGGGAAGGCCAATGTAGCACCAAGCCCCTGGAGAAGAAGGTGACCCAAGTTCATTGAATGGATAGAACCCATGAGGGGGTAGCCCAGAGATTGAGCAAACATGGGTTGATAAATTACAATGATAAAATTTATGCATAATGATGAAAAAAAAATGATATCTATGAAACCTTTAGGGTTAGTATGCCAACCTGGGGTGGTTCAACCCAAGAGTGGGAAGATGACCTATGAGGGAGGCAAAACCTTAGATCTTGGGATCAAGTTGTGGCTAGAGGCCTAACCCCCTCCTATAAGCCAAGAAGGCACCCTAGGCTAGGACTTTCCCTTAAAAGGTAAGTGGATAAACATCTTTAAGTATTGAGATAACATTAATTCTCACATAAAGGGATGAAGAGTTAAAGATATAAATATGAAAGCACTTACATTCTTTGAACCCAAGGATACCATCTCTAAGTAACACAACTAGTCAAGCCTAGGATTGGGAAGACCAGTAAGGCGCCAAGCCTAGGAGGGGAGGTGGGCTAAGTTGATGACCAAGCCAAGGAGGGAAGGTCATGAAATGGTTAAACCCAGGAGGGAAGACCGTTAAGGCACCAAGCCCAAGAGAGAAGGTGGCCTGAGTGGATGACCAAGCCCAGGAGGGAAGGTAATGAGATGGTCAAGCCCAGGAGGGAAGACCAGAAACGCACCAAGCCCAGGAGGGAAGGTGGCCCAAGTCCATAGTGTAGTTGTTTAGGATCAAGATCCTGGAGGAGAAGATCACAGAAGGTCAAGCCCAGGAGGGAAGACCGACATGGCACAAATCCCTGGAGGGAAGGTGGCTTGAGCCCAATGTTGGGACTATACTACATAATGTCTACTCGAAAGAGAAAGGTGAAGGCAATCCGGGTCAAAGAATTAAATAAGAGAATAATGTGCTAAAAAGACATGACATCTCAAAAGAAACCATTAGGAAGGGTAGAGTCCTAATGCAATCCTAGGGTGAAGTAGGGTGTATTAAAGGTATATAAGACTGATGAGGTTAGGAGTTGATTGTTCCCTCAATGCACATGACCATGTGTTCGGGAGGTAACAACTAGGTTTACCCAAGGTACATGACTCAGGAGATTAGCTACCTCCGTGAGGATCATGTAGCTTAATGGGTGAATGTGAAAGGCACTCTCTTGTTGCATAAGGATGAGATCACTCCAAAGGTACCTATACCCCTAGAGACCTCAAGGAATAGGCTAAGACTATAAAACATGAGGTGTAAATATAAAAGATAAAAAGAAGTCATGTAATAATGAAAGGAGTTGTTACATATTTGAGGATATGTGCCTATCTAGCTCAGATCCTAGTCCTCCTATATAGCTTTGATTATATGCAATGACCTAGGTATTGGTCTATCCTCATGGTAGGGTCATCAGGTTATCATGAGTCGATGTTTGATCTACCTTTGGGTAGGATCATCAAACTATATGGCTTTAAGTCTTGGTCTACCATTGGGGTAGGACCATAAGGGCTATTGAGGATCTACCATATGTGATAGGTAGTATCCATATCCACTGCAGGGACAACATAGAGGCTTGGATAGGTCAGGATTGAGTAGTTATGGCATTATGAAATATAAGAATATTGTGGAATTAAAAACATGTATGGTTTAGAGTCATGTTGATAATGATTAAACCTAAAATGTGAAATTTTAAGATAGTGTGTGGATACACCATCTTTTCTCTTGGAATGGGTTGAACTTTGTATTTGGACTGTAGTCAAATGCTTATTTCGTCTCATTATAAGGGAGAAAGATTGGGTAGACACGTATTATACTTCAAATTGAGGCATGAGAAGGAATATCCTAAGTTGAAAATTTGATGACATGGTCTAGGGTTAGAGTTGTTACCTCACCCTTATGTGGAAATAAATGAGTAATAGGTTGGAAACCTAGGTGAAAAGATAGTCACCAAGTGAAATTGAAATCACCAATGGAAAATGTAATCACCAAGACTTGTTATCATGTAGATACTAAGGATGTGGATATACCTTGAATGGAATTCAAGGACCAATCTTAGTAATAATGTGAGGAATTTGCATATCAGAAAGGGATATCTAAATAGGGTTGCTTACCCTAAGGATTGAAACGAGATGAGTTAGCATTCCCCATTAAGCTTACAAAGTTTGAATTTTGGGGACAAAATTCCTTTTAAGGAAGGGTGAATGTTCTATCCTCAATTTTTGTAAAATTGAATATTAGACATTAATTGATAGATGAGTCCCTTAATTGTATTATTCATGGAATAATATGAAAAAGAAAATAAAATATATGGTGTTTTAGATAATTAAAAGAGTAATTAGCTGGACATCATTGACAACACAATGTTCGAGACATCAAACAATAATATTCCAATTTATATTTTGGTACATCGAAAAATAATAATGGAAATAAGAGGATTCTAGAAATTATGAGGAAAAGGATAATTCATGAGATAATGGTTTGTTTTAAAATAATGTTGGGAAAGAGAAAGTTTTTGGATATAAAAAGATATTCCAATAAAACCCCACAATGTGAATATAGGTGGCGGGAAACCATTAATGATTTAACGCAACGAATTCAAAGAGATATTTAAAAAAAAAGATAAAAGAATACTCTAGAATTTATTATGATTTCATTTATGGATTTGTGTGTGTTAATCAAATAATGGATATATGAATTTCATTGAGAAACTATTCAATTTTAACAACTAAATACACTTTTCCATGAATAATTGGGAGAAAGAAGGAGAATAATAAAAGGAAGATATCCTTTCCTAGTTGGTTGGTTTTTCGAATAAAAATGATATCTTTTGCATAGAAAGAAAGTAATGGTAATTATTATACCAAATGTGGATAATCATTAATGTGGAATAATATAATTAGGGTCTCAAATGTGGATAATCATTAATGTGTGGAATTAGGGATAAATATCCTAACTTGCTATGTTGTTAATGGACGTATTTGATCTAAGTGATCTTCATGAAAGGGTAAGATGGATCTAGTAACTAGGGTTCACCTAATGTTAAATATGAAATGGAAATAGGGTTAATACCCTTATTCCTTATCTGGAACCTAAACCCTATATTAGGACCAAGTAGAGTATAATGTATTTAATGTGATTGGTTACATTTTAGAATTTACGTAATGTAGATTATATGATGATTACTTGATTTGCTTGCTTGATTGGACAATATGCTTGAAGTATAATTGAATAATCTGCATGATAAAGGTATGTCATTACACCTAAGATTATCTATTGTAGTTTCACACAGTTTCTCAGAATTTTTCCTCGCATGGTTGAAATTAGATGCTTGCTTGTTTATTTCATTCCATGCAAACTTTAAAGTGACTATGATTATCACATTATATATGAACATGACTAGTCTGAATCTAGGCCAACTATGGATCTATGGAAAGGTCATCCACCTGGATAGGGGAAGACAGTGAATACTACAATATGAAGCCCTGAGGAGTTATGATAGAGGGTGGAGAAACCTAGAATGGGTAGTCATGGTGAAAATGTAAATTTGGTTTTCTAAACACTAGTTGTTGAATTATGTTATTATCATTACTTGTGAGCTTTTGTTTCCTCCACATACCGGTATGACTTGTCATACTGACTGTATTTTGTTTCACGATGTTTTAGGTATATGATGATATACACAATAAGGGATAGGAAGATGAAGATGAAACCGTGCGAAGACATTAATCTAAGAAGGATTTAGATATACACTTCTTCTCTATGTATAGTTCTGGTAATGGAATTTCATGTAAGCATTTTGTAATTAATATTTATGAGTTAATGAAATTGTTTTCTATTACTTATTATTTGCTAAATTTGGATCCTTGGGGATATAGATAATGACTCTCAACTTGAAGGTCTTTCCTTAATTGGGGGGCACGGAAAGTGAGGTCTTTACAAATAGTTTGTCGAGCTAAGACTTCACACAATTTCTACTGATGTATTGTTAATCAGTAATGTTGTGAGCCAGAAATTCCTTGGTTTCTAGGATATGATGACAACAATTAAAATGATGCTATATCTTGCATTTATAGGGAAGTCAACAGAGTTGATGCTACGCCAGGGAGATATAATGTGTAGAGAAAAGATTTGATAAAATTGTTAAATGCAGACATAATCCTTGTATGATCATGTAATTTCTATAACGTCATGACATAATTGTTAAAATGGACTAACATCATGTATTTGTGAGAAATTTTCCCAAAAGAAAACTCTTTTTAAACAACAAATAGAAAAATAGAAAAAAAAGGAAGATCTTTTTAGAAAATAGAATATATCTTTTCCAAAAAATAATTTTTTTCTAAAAAAGGTAACAAATATTTTCAAAAAATAATATTTTAAAAAATCAGTTCAAAAGAATAATCTTTAAAAAAAGAACAATCTTAAATATTTTCAACGGAAATCAACAAAATTTGAATCATTTTTCAAAACCTAACAAAGTTGAACCGCCTTTTGAAAAGGTGGAAAAGATTCTCAAAGATCAAACAAAAGAAAGGAAAAGTATTTTCACTCTTGGAGAACCTTTTCAAAAGTATTACGACTTGATCCATGCTAAAAGGTTACCTGATTGTGGTCTCTTCTAATGAGCCACCACTAATACCTGAAACATTTACTATAAGCTGAAAGGATGCCAAAATGATATTCAAGTGCTCTGAATGCTCTTGAATCTTTATCTTTGACCATACATGAGCCAAAGGGACATCCTTTTTAGGAATCTCCTCCTTTTTACCATGACCATCTAATGATTATATTTACATCCCTTCAGCCTTGCACCAAAAGGTTGCCTACTTTTACGTATAGGCTATGTGCTTTTACAACAAAATCACATCTTCTAACTTTGCACTATTCACTCCAAATTTGATATTCAAATGCCCATGTTGACTCAAAGGGTAATTCCTTGAAGGGCCTACAACTCATCTTGATTCTTTTAGAATGAAGCTTCACTTTTTTGCAAGGCTACTTGACCTAAATCTTTGTTATAACTTTCTAATCTTAACAAACATATCGACTTCTACTCTGAGCGTACCAACTCTATATGATCCAAAGGGTTTTCCATCTTGACTGATATGTCACCCAGTAGCATGCGGTCCTTCCATATTTACCTAACCTATCTATACGGTCCCATACCATGACATAAAAATGAGCCAACTCCCTAATTGAATCCCTTTATGTCTAAACGGTCCTAAAGCATGACCACAAAATGAGTCGTCACCACACCTAAACCTTCATATCCAAATGATCTTGGACCATGTCCTGAAATTGGGACATTACACTACCTTCACTTTCATACCTATACAGTTCCTGACCATCACATAAAATTAGGCCATCAACGCCCTTAAACATTCACATATGTACAGTCAAGGACCAAGACCTAAAATTGGGCCATTACCCTACTTTCACGCTCACATCTTTTTATAGTCTTGGACGATGTCCTAAGACTAGACCAACATACCATTTACCTTGTAAGTATTTCTCACATAAAAGCTCACGTAAAGAGAGAGTGTTCGACACATATCCATATCTAGTCACATTCTATGGCCTTGAGAGGGTTGCCATGTCCCTAGATATCTTGTTTTTTCCTTCAGAGCATTTCTCTCATAAGATCTCCTCTCGGGAGAGAGAAGTCTCACACACCCATATTCAACCATAGTCTTTGCCCCTGAGCGGGTCAACTTATCTTTGGTATCCCTTTACCTTGTCAGTATTTCTCTCATAACATCTCCCTTGTGTAGAGAGGAATCACACCCAAATGTATCCAGCCAAAGTCTCTGACCCTAAGCAGGTCACCTTATCACTGGATACCTCTTTTTCTTGTGAGTTTTTCTATCATAAAACATCCCTTGAGCAGAGAGGAATATCACACACCCATCAACCATATTCTCTAACCCTTGATCAGTCACCTTTCCCCTGGATATACTCATTTCCTTGTTGGTGTTTTTCTTATAAAATCCCCCCAAGGAGGGAAAAACCTCACACATCGATCCCCAGCCATAGTTTCTGGTACCATGTCGATCACCTTCTCCTTGGATACCATCCCAACTTATCATCTACAATCAACAACCACAATTCGCATGCACTATCACAATGCCACATGATTTATCTCTAGACAAGACTATAATAATCCTTCCATATCATTCAATCTAGGGCATGTCCCTCCCTTCATATCCATGGATCTAACAATCTGTGTTGATACATGAAAAATCCCTTTCCAAGCAAAGGGTGAACTTTCATACCTCAACATGACCTTTGTCCCCTTCTCCATGCAAGGGGCACTTTACCTTTTTCTATCATGGTTTTGAAACCCTCTTCCATATAAGGGGAAAGTTCTATTGAACCTTTCATAGAATACCTAAGGCACAAAAAACATGAATGCCATCTTTTGAAGACTCTTGCCTAATGCAAGGGACAATTTCTTTACATCCATGTTTCTTCTTTTTTAAACTTCTTGCTGTAGAAGAGGTGGATTCTATGTAGGTTTCTTGAGCCTAACAACCAATCATTCCACCTTCATAATAAAGGAGGAAATCACTAAAATTGTAGGCAACAAATACTTACTAACATTTTTAGAAAGACCTTCTTGATATGACAAGAACCAACAAACAGTCTAATATGGGTGAGGTGATGAAGATAATGGTTGAAGATTACCAGGATCAATGAAGGCTCAGGTGGACACTAATTCATCAACGATCATGATGGGTTGATGAACCACAGAACATAGAAGCACTTGAGTTTGATGGTAAGCAGATAGTCAAAGCCAACATTGTCCAGCCAAAGCCACACATATAGATGTTTCCCTCTACAGGTCATGCAAAACTATCATCACCATACAACATACATGGTGAACAAACACATCATCTTGTACGACTCCCACCAATGGTGTACTAGATAAATAATGTTACATCTGAGAATCAGTAGTCGAAGACATCAATGACCCACTCAGTAAATCCACAAAACAGCCAAGAAGATAATCCGACTGAAGAATCTAGTGGAAAATATGAAATCATTGTTTATCAAGGTAGAAGGACAAAAGCTACAAAAGGTTAGAAGACTACAATTCCAACACAGTAAAAGAGGCCTTATGGAGTCAATCACACAATGTACCATCCACCGCCACCTTGAAACTATGCTTTAGTTGTAAGACCGTATAGGTACCTGCCTCATCCAAGTTTGATTGCAACCTTGACACCCCTAGTCTGCTAAGAAATCTGACATGTTGTTGATCACAGTATGATAGAAATCATGTGGAAATTGGGATATCTAGATGTCAAGATAGTAGAAATTGACACCTTCATAGATCAACAATAGAAGAACACAAATCTCAATTGCCAAAGCAAGACGAGGGGAGATACATTTTCAGAAGTGAATATTACTCCCATCATTGTCAAAGAGGAGATACCAATGTAGAAACCAAAGAGAAGGTTATCATGCTTAGGGACTCTCATAATAGTATCATTCCATTTATCGAGCACCTAGTGAAGTTTCCAACCGTAAGGAAGTCTCCCAATCCCCTTCTAAAGAGTTATAACTCCAATGTGTACTGTGATTATCACTGCATCCAGAGACATAAAAAAGAAGCATGTATAGCCCTTAGGCACACATTCAAGACCCAACCAACATAGGTTTGGTCAAAGTGGATTCCCTTATAGAAGTCATTCTAGAGCATGTTATCGAAGATCCAGGTGCACTTGTACAATGTATTGAATCCATGCTCGAGCTAGAGCACATCAAGAATACACCACATGATGTTGTACTGAAGTTGATTGAAAATCCACTAGAACTCTTCCAAAGAGCACTGAGACACACAACTTCCACAAACTCTAAAGTATCACGGGTTGTGATGGATCTACGTAACCATTTATCTTTTAAAAAAAACCATCAAAATAAAAAAAACTTAAAAATGAGTAAAATACTCAAATTGTCAATATAAAAAAGTTCAAAATGAAGAAACTCAAAAATCATAATGATGAAAAACATCAAAATTTTCAAAATGAACAAATCATCACAGTTTTTAAAATAAAAAAATCAAAGTCAAAATAAAAACAAAATCTAAAAATCTAAAAATCCACTTAATCTAATAAAGTGCCTAGACGTATTGCTAGGTGCACATTGAAGCAGTAGGGTCAAAGTAGAACCATAGGGCCTAGGATGGAAGAATCACGACCATTATATTGAGTTCCCGATGGTTCATAAAACTAATCTCACTAGTAAAAATCACTCAATCAGTAAAATCATCTAAAGCTACAATTGTATGATGATACTATATTTTAAAATCAACAAATGTCCTCATCTAGGTCTTCATAAGGTGAGCACCCTAGAGGTGAGTTGGAACAGAGCCTTAGAGTCAGGACATCCTAAAAAATAGCATCCATTCCCTACATGAACCCTAATGTTTAAATATGACAACAACCCTATACATGATGCATGAAAAAGACATATAGACTTGATGATAAGGATATTTAGATCCCTTGCAGCATCGTTCATGTTTCACCATCTTCCATGATGGTCTAGACTAGGGAACATAAATGGGGAAACTTTTCTAAGAAGATCCCATTAATCCTCAATTCAAGTTCTCATCATAAGGCTCAGATCATCAATGTTCACAACATCAAACGATTTATTAAATATAAATTAATTGTAAAGCCCAAAGGGCACGTGAATTGGGACATATGTTGGTGGTGAATTTCTTTTTAAGCATGACATCCAGGACCAGTGGACCATAAAACTATATTTTAGGAGTCAAAATCTCCCAACCTAAGGTTATAAGCATCAATGCATGTGGGCTTAAATGCAAAATGATTACATACAAATAACTAAGTTTAAAGGACACCCAACACATGGATACATGTTGGTGACACATTGCATACACCAAGAAGTATCGATAATACAATGCATAAGGGTGTTACTGACACCTAGTTCCTTATCCCAAATGGGTAGGGAATCGTCGTTTGATATTGGCTACATGGCACAACTTCAGTTGTGCAAGTATGAAATCAAGAGAAAGTGGAACACCAAATCCACCCTAAGTGAATCTTCCTCCAGTGGTATATTTGGCTATGATTATCCTGAGGGACGAACCAACCAATTCATAACAGACATTGTACAATACTAAACATGTTTGGGGTCTCAAATCACCTAATATTCCAATATAGAAAAGTGGAAAGTAGGGTGATCAGTAGAGAAGTTGTCTTTTGCCATCAGATAAGGTACAATGATTACATCACCAACCCTCGCATCTCATGAAAGACATCCCAACTAACATGGGTTAGCACTAACTTTTCAAAGAGGTTTCTACTTAGAAAACTTGAATATTAACCAGTGGTCTAAGCCCAAAGAAATAAACAAAAAATAGAAAAAACAACTAAGGTTCAATTCTTAAAATCTTCGATGGTAAGTAGCAACAAAAGAATCAACAAACTATGGCATTTAAGTAAAATTTTGATTAAAAAATCAACCTACAAAGCAACTTTTACCAGCGAAATGATCACATTAATGTCAAAATAAGAACTCAAAACTTTTGAAACAAAACAATGGGCAAGAATTCTACCACCATAATTCAAATCATGATAATCCCTTGCCTTGACAAAGACAAATGAAGAAGGGAAATCTCATATGATAGTGGCTCACTATATGTCGATCTCATAGATCATTGAGAAGATCTCCTTATGCAATCATGGCATATCTTTACCAACAGAGTTTGTAAGAAAACCACTGGAAAAAGATTGTAGGTAACAAAGACATGACCAATAGTTTAGTAGAGAGACAAAGTGTAACACCCCTGACCCGGGTATGGCCTAACCCTAGATGTTTTGCTTAAGTAAGCTGCTTACAACTTGTTCTTATCTTTTGGAAAAAGTAATTAAGACCTTTGTGAAGTTTATTCTCAAAATTGAGCTTATATGCAAACTATGTGTGCATTATATAATAACCTAAGTGAAAAGTACAATTTACCAAAGATAAAGGTTATGTTGCAAATGTTACATGTTGAATATATTCTAAGTGTTTTGTATGTCATTAAAGAGAATATGATGCTAAGTGGTGGCTTGTAAAAAGTCTAAAACCTAAGTGAGAACTTGTGTAAATAATGCTAAGTGCTTGGTGCATCAATTATAGTACAATTTGCAATATGTACAAAATGTAGGGTGAATATGTAATTTATCAACTCTAGATTGTTTTTACTCTTACCTAGTGTTATCCAGAGGAAAGAGAAAGAAGGAGACAACATTATTGAAGCATCTTGAAGTGTTATTACTCTTAATAATAAAGAAAATAATAAAATGCATAAGTTGAAGTTATACACATGAGCCATATCCATTATGGATTAAGGAACGTAGCCCCTATCGGCCATAGAGCCATAAGGAGAGCATTCTATAGGTTTTTGGAGCCTTGGTTTGACGCATAATAGGCAAGGTACTTCAAGGAAAAAGAAAAGGCATCGATTTGCAACTTACCTTGGAAATGATGGAGTTGAATAAAATAATAAGTTAGTGGAAGAGAGCTTGCCCTAGGAGGAAACTCAAGGGCCTCCCCCTTATCTTTTGTTTATTCTTTTGCATGGAAAAATAATAGTGTCATGCATGCAAGGGCATGTGTCGACCTTGCATGGTTAGGTGGCATGAAGCACCTTAAGTAAGTGACACCTATGACACTATTTTCTATAAACCTCAAGTATAAATACCTTGACCTTCATTTGTTGGCAAGATTTTCAGATCAAGAAAGTGTCCTTTTCTCTTGTATCATGCAACACCCCCTCTTGTTTCACCCATAGTGAAGAGGGATGAGTGGTATCGGCCAAGGAGGAGAGATATCGGCCAAGGAAGGTTGAAGCAACGAATTAAGGTGATATCGCCCAAGATGATGAAGGATATCGTGCAAAAGCTTGGAGCCCAAGTCTTGGAGCTTGGAGAAGGTCCACCTTCAACCTTGGGTTGTGAGGAAGTGAAGCTTGAATCTCGGAAGCTCTTTGAAAGGTGGGTTATATAACTTAAACCCTTCAATATTATTTGTCCTTTCTTCAATGTTGTTCAAATTGTTGATTATTTGCAAATTAGGGTTTCCTATGATCAATTGATGTAATCATGGGTTACAAAATGTAATTAGGATTGTTATCCATAGTTTTGAATAAGATTAATGATATTAAGGTTGATGATGATGACATCATCATTGGATACCTGATATGAGTTGATCACTCTTGAACAACCCGATATGGGGTAGAGATCTTCTAACCTGACATGGGATAGAGACTTGGGAAAACCGATATGGAACCCAATATGGAGACTTTCCCGATATGTAGGTAAGTCATAGTAGGTCTTATGGGCGATATGAAGGATCATTATCCATCACTTGTACTTAGCACAAGGGTGAAACAATACCTTGTGCCTGATATGTGTAAAACCCTAGAATGAGGATGGGTTCCCAATATGCATGGTTGATATGGTGCCCAATATGCATGGCCAATATGGTGCCCAATACGCATGCCTGATATGGTGCCCAATATGCATGGCCGATATGGTGCTCAATATGCATGGCCGATATGGTGCCTAATATGCATGGTCGATATGGCTCCCAATATGCATGGCCGATATGGTGCCCAATATGCACGGCCGATATGGTGCCCAATATGCATGGCCGGTATGGTGCCCAACATTCATGGTCGATATGGTGCCCAACATGCATGGCCGATATGCTGACCCAAGATGGTGCACGATATGGTAACTTAAGTGGATGCACGCTATGGTAGCTTAATTGGATGCATGATATGGTAACCTAAGTGGGTACATGATATGGTAACCTAAGTGGATGCACGATATGGTGGTAGGGGATATGCCCTATACTTGATATGAGTATGTGGTTATACCACACGATCAAATTGAATACTTGACAAAATGATATATGTATCTTCAAATACAATAGAATGACATTATTAATCATGCTACTTGACATGGTAGGCATGTCCTCAATTATTAAGATTAACTAAGTGATAAATATGATCTATGTAATATTGAGATATAATGAGCTTAACCCATTTGATATTGATAAGGTTGTAAACCTTAAAGATGTGAACTAAGTAATTTACATCCTAGTAAGATAGGTATGTGACTAGCATACACTAATACTCCTGAGATGAGTGGAGTATGAGTTAGGGCATGGTCATTGCTAATGAAATCTTAAAACCCTAATTGGTTAATTATAACCCAAATTCATTAGGGAGGATGTGTTCCTTAGTACTTCATGGTTAGAATCATATGTTGAGATGGTTGATAACATGATATGATAATCATGCAAGTATCCTTAAGTAATAAGCATGTGTAAGTAAGAGCTATGTGTCTAAGTGCTATAGACTCCATCAACTATGTGGACTATGTGAACAAATATTTAGGTCTGACGATCTAGGGATAATGATCATATGCTAAGTGATGACAATACTCAGTGATGAATTAGGGGTTTGAATACCCAAGAATTATAGGGATGTAAGATTGATATTCTAAGTGATTTATGTGTCTCAGTGAATATGAAAGTATTTGATAAATGCAATTATGCTTTTCTTTGTAGCAAATGATATAATGATTGTTAGAAACATTGGTTGATGAATTAATACTTTCATACATCTTGATAAAATAGACGGTATACATGTTCTTTATATTTCTTTTCAAGTAAAGAGATGTTTTATAATTCTGTCCAGTTTTATATTATTTCCTTTGTAAATAATATTGTTGGTAGAGAGTTCTATCTCTCGCTGGGACAATAGTATCACCCCGTGGGATCCACAATTTTTAGATAAGGCACGGACGAGGGACTAAGAATTGGACTATAGAATAAGGAGTGTATCAACAAGGATCATAATTGTATCTTAGGTTGAGTACGATGTTTGTAATGTCCTATAGATAGAAGTCCTATGTGTCATCTCTGTACTCTCAGGTCCTTGGGAGAGAGTCTTAATGGTTTTCACAAGTGACCTGAGATTTTGGTTTGCTTATCTCGAGGATTTTTTGTTGTTACTGTGTGTATTAAAGCAAAGTAGCTAGTACTTGTTATCCTCGAGAAGAGACAGAACACTGAATGCATAATGTGTATATAAGGCTTCAGTTCTTTATGTAAGAGTTTTTTAGAAGAAGGATCTATGTGCAAAATGGTTTTAAATTTCAATGATTTTTTTGTTGTTAATCTGCTATTTACGGTTATTCCGCTTAATTAGTAACGATTTGTTTGTCAGTTTGAGAACAGTCATTTCAAGTTTGGTATCAGAGCTTAAGGTTCATTGAGTCTACAGAGACATAGGACTAAGGTGTTGAGTCTGTGTTAGTGTCCTCTAGTATACCCTATAGTGACTTCTGCTTATGAAGAAAGGGGGAAGTTTATGAATGACTAGAGAACACGAAGAATACATTGCTTAGAACAATGTTGTTTGCACTAGGAATGGGTGTAAGGGATCAAGCAAGGGAAGAATGAGTGCCTGAGAATTCCCACCTTGACCCAATCAGGATAGAGAATCCTACTTTTTATGCTCTTTTTGGGTAGGTTAGGACAACAGTGATGCATATAGTAGACTGGATACTAGCATTACAACCTAGGTTACTAGTCCTCAATGCAAAAACTTTGGGTTCTGAAAGGGTCCCTGAATGACATAGTCATGTTGGAACAATGGAAAATGTGGGAAGAATTAACATATGGCGAGAAAATAGACTCTACCATAAGTTAAGACAGATAGTACATCTGTGATAGTAGTACCCAAGGAGGGACAATAAGCTGAGAATCAAGGAGAAGTCTCTACAATTCTAGAAATGGTTGTCTAAATGTTCTAAAAGACCATACTTTTTGGTGTCACCAGTGTAAATTCTTAGTGATCCGGAATAGTAGTCACTAAGAAAAGGCAAAATTCCTAACCTTCCACTTGTAAGAACTTCTGACTTGGCTTTTACATCAATAATAAGACCGATAAGACCATTGAATGAGGACAAAGCATGTTATAGATATAGACATGTTGAGCATACTAAACCCCTTTTGTTTAAAAGAAGGGAGGAAATGACCCAACAACCTAGGAAGACTCGACATGACGTATGAAAGTCACAGCCCAACAGGGTAAAAGGGCAAAAGCAATGACATGAAACAACTAGACTCTATGTGTTAAGTCAACATGAAGTGGTAGATGACCGTGAGGGGTAACAGCCAGATAGAGCTTTTCCATTTTGATATGCCTTCTTTTGATTTTATCTGATAAACATAAGGGGGATTGTTGTTATTAACTTCTCTATTGTTTTCCCTATGGGAACACAGGGGAGAAATGATGAAAGCTAGAATTTATATTTTGTTCAGTATTATTTTAAATGCTTTATAATTACTGTTGTCTGTGTGAAAGAGAATGAGGCATAGATGTGATGCTTGGAGGAAATCCAGGGATGCTAAGTCCTATGCTTTGATAATATGAAAAGTAAGGAATAGATTGTTATCTCTCTGATTACTCTGATCAAGTAGTCATTTTGAGACAAACTAGTAAGCCTAACAAGATTGGAAATATGGCATAAGTGTTTTCATCGCATCCTAAGTGTAGTAAATTGGAATCTGAGATAATCTCAGATCAATCTGTGTGTATGAGGAAGTAAAAAAGTATAATCATAATGATAAGAGGAAGGAGAATTAGGGAGATTATCCCTATAAAATAAAGTTTGTGTGAATAGTAAGGATCATTTCCATAATATGGAAATGGGAAATGTCATGAAATTATAGAATGTTCATCAACATGTTAGACAAAAACAAAGAAAGGAATGAAACAAAATAGGGAATTGTTAAGTGAAATTTCCCAAATACATAGGGATGTCTAAGTGAACTTTCCCAAATACATAGGGATTTCTAAGTGAACTTTCCCAAATACATAGGGATTGCTAAGTGAACTTTCCCAACCAAACAGGGATTGCTAAGTGGACTTCCCTAACTAATAAAGGATTTCTAAGTGGACTTTCCTAACTAGACAGGGATTTCTAAGTGGACTTCCCTAACTAATAAAGGATTGCTAAGTGGACTTTCCTAACTAGAAAGGGATTGATAAGTGGACTTCCCTAACTAATAGAGGTTGCTAAGTGAACTTCCTCAGCTAAAAATATGTTTCCTCTTTGATGAACAACCTTGGGTAATGATGGGGGTATGTTCCTTTATTTTCCTTACTTTCATGAACATGTCAATCAAGTGAGTTTTATGACACTTGATGTGCATGAGTTAGGATCGTTCATTTGATGGGTACTTAGAAAAGTATCAGTTCGTTTGGGAATTTAGTTCTAAAATTAAGATATGTGTAATATATATAATGTCTTAGGTTAAAGAAAGATCCTTTTGTATGTTTAACTTTGGTATTAGTAATGAGGAGATGGAAATGATTAGGATGTGATGAGTTTTCACCACATGTGAAGAATACCAAGATGAGGAATTTTGGTACCCAAGATGTGTCCGATGATATGAGAGATTAAGAATATAACTTTCGATAAAATGAATAATGTTTGGTAACTTAGAAGGGCCAACCTTGAGATAACTATAGTATGGAGATCATATGTTAGGGGTTTATGCTCCGCATAAACATAACATCGATAAGGAAGTATTAATTGAAGGAACAATTGTAGAGTCATTTTAAGAAAAGCTTATCAAGCTAAAAATGATTCCTTAAAAATATCACTATCTAGATCTATTGAGGGAACTTATACCTAATCTCTAGAGATACCTTTGAGATAAGTTATTCTTCGACAAGTAGCATCTCCTTATGATAAGAAAATAAACAACTAGAGGAATGGTTGATATAAGTCATAAGAAAGCTAGTGTTGAACCAACAGATTAGACTGGTACAATAGAAGTATGATTAGACTTGTAGCCTCAAATGAAGGTCAGAATGTAACTCTGGTCCGGGAAGGACAGTTGAGTATAATAGATTCTATGATAATCTTGTATGAAAGGATCTTGTACTGGTCAAAGTTCGGTAGTATCTCCATGACATCAAGATGTTATGTGGACACTTTCTGATATGATGCATGAAAAACAACTGTCGCCCTTTATCTGGGATTTCGGGGATGAAATCCTTGTTAGGGGTTTATAATTGCAACACCCCTGACCCGGGTTATGGACTAACCCTAGATGTTTTGCTTAAGTAAGCTGCTTACAACTTGTTCTTATCTTTTGGGAAAAGTAATTAAGGCCTTTGTGAAGTTTATTCTCAAAATTGAGCTTATATGCAAACTATGACTGGATTATATAATAACCTAAGTGAAAAGTACAATTTACCCAATATAAAGGTTATGTTGCAAATTTTACATGTTGAATATATTCTAAGTGGTTTGCATGTCATGAAAGAGAATATGATGCTAAGTGGTGGCTTGTGCAAAGCCTAAACCCTAAGTGAGAACTTGTGTAATTAATGTTAAGTGCTTGGTGCATCAATTATGGTACAATTTGCAATATGTACAAAATGTAGGGTGAATATGTAATTTATCACCTCTAGATTGTTTTTACTCTTACCTAGTGTTATCTAGTGGAAAGAGAAAGAATGATACAACATGATTGAAGCATCTTGAAGTGTTATTACTCTTAATAATAAGTTACAACCGCATAACTCCAATCATAACCGTGAAGATGGCTTCTGGCTCTGGCGACTGGCGGTGCGATTCCGGTGGTTTTAGAGTTAGTGCGTCATCTCCTCCGTTGAAGAGGGGCGAGCATTCTTCTTCAGGCTCCCTAAGTGCAGAGTCTCTTCTCAACCCTAATGCTAAATCTACTCCTGTCACTAAGTCCTGGGCGGATCTGATGAAACCTAAGTCCCACGATACTTTGCTGAAGAAGATAGATATTGAGATTCAAGGCCAGAAGCTAATCTACCCAGAGGAGGAAGCTGTTAGGAATGTGGAATGCTGGAAGAGTTGTCTTGCTGGCTACATTGTCGGGTTTAAACCATTTCTCCCTACTCTTGAGAAGTACCTCTCGCAGATTTGGATTCTTAAGGGAACGATTGAAGTTATGAATCATGGCCAAGGGTTCTTCCTGATCAAGTTCTCTGATGAGACTGATCTTCATAACGTTCTTGATGGCGGAGTATACTTTGTCAGGAATAAGCCAATGGTTTTAATGAAATGGAGACCAGGGGAGGCCTTGCGTAGGCTTAAACTTTCTTATATGCATGTTTGGGTTCGTATTCACAATTTACCTCTTGAACTTTGGGATATGGATATGTTTTCAAGGATAGGCTCCTTCCTAGGTAATCCACTGCGTACTGATAAGGCTACTTTTGAGTTGAGGAATCTTGAGTTCGCGAGAGTGTAGGTCCTTATGCCGACAGGGTCAGAGTTTCCGACTGAGCTTGAAGTTGAAAGTGATAAAGGCAACTCTCATGTCATCAATTTTGAGTACGAATGGCGTTCGAGTGTTTGCTCTGTGTGTAAGCTTTTTGGGCATAACGACTGCAATGTTGTTGGTTCTGAACGGAATAAGAAGAAGGTCTGGGTTCAGAAGAACACGAGGTCTGGTGATTTAAAGGTGACTGAGAATATGCTTGTACAGCAGAATGGTTCTACTGTTGTGAAGTTTATAGAGAAGCAGGTTGTCTCGGCTGTTAGTGAGCAAACAATGCTCTCAAATGAAGTAGATGCTACTCCGGACTCAGCAGGGGTTGCAGTTGGTGTCTCAATTGCTTCTGAAGTTTCTAATCTGGATGTGAGTGGTGAAGAAGATGAGTTTCATGTGTCGAATGATTCATTTGAAGATACTTCCCTGAATTTTAACTCTGATGTACCAATGGTAGTCCAGCCTGCTGCAGAGGTAGTTTTGGATTTATCTACTCCTCCTTTGACTGATAATGTGAGTGTCGAAGATGGGTATGAGATTCAGAAAGGCTATAGAAGGAATAAGGGGAAAGCTAAGACTAGAAAACCTATTGCTCCTAGTAAGGATACTGTCAACCATGATTTTCTATCCAACAAGTTTGATAATTTGAAGCTTGATGGTAAAGAAGACAGTGCTTCTGAAGTGTTCCAAACCAGTGAAGTACTGGTGCCAAGGGTTTCAAATGGTTAAGTCTATAAACATGTTTTCCTGGAATGTTAGAGGCTTGAATCTTAAAGCATTGGCAGTCCAGAATAAAATCTTGGAGTTCAAGCCTAACATAGTTATCCTTAATGAAACTAAAGTGAGAGAAGCGAAGATGAGTAAAATTATGTCCAAATATTTTTATGAGTATAAATGGTTATCAAATCATAATTCCCACATTTTGGGAAGGGTTGTTCTTTTGTGGAAGGAGCAGGTCTGTTCAGTGAACAAAGTTTGTGAGACTGATCAGTCTTACATGTTAGAATCTCTTGTGATGGTAGAGTTTTTTTCGTTACTGTTGTGTATGGGCATAACCCTGATGTTGATAGGGTTAGGCTTTGGAGGGAGATTGAAGATATCTATCAGTATGTTGATTCTCCATGGGTTATTCTTGGTGATTTTAATGCTGTAAGGAAAGTGGATGAAAAGATGGGTCAGGATCCTCCTTCTAATAAGTCTATGGAAGACTTTGATCAGTGCATCCTTAACTGGCATCTCTTCGAGCTGAGGCTTAATGGTTTTCTTTTCTCATGGGATAATCATCAAAGTGGCAAGGCTTTTGTTACTTCTTATCTTGATAGAGTTCTCTATAATGATAAATTCATGACTGAGCTTGTTGATTTTAAAGGCGCTCTTCATTCTAATATTATTAGTGATCACAAAATTTTAACTCTTGATATTGGGGATAGGGTGAAGATTAAAACCCCTTTTAGATTTATTAATGATTGGGCTTCCAGGATGGATTTTCTTGATACTGTTAAGAGCAGTTGGAGTAATGAAGTGACGGGGTTTCCTGCGTTTAAACTTTACTCTAAATTCAAGAAGCTTCATTTTGACCTCTCTGAATGGAATAGGGTTTGTGTGGGTAATTTTTCTGATAAAGCTAAGGAAAAGGACTTCATTGCTACTGAAGCTCAATTAAGATTGGATTTGGACCCAACTAATGGGTTGCTTCAAGAAGATTCTTGTTTCAAAAGAAAAGTTGCGTTTGAGGCTAAATTACATGAGGAATCTTTATTGAGACAGAAATCTAGGATTAGATGGTTAAAGGAAGGGGACTCTAATTCTAAATTTTTTTACTCCTCTATTAAAGTTAGGAGGAACTTTAATCACATCAAAGATTTATCTATTGAAGGCACTATTTGCACTGATGATTCTATTATTAAGAAGCATATTGTGGACTATTATACTGACTTGTTCAACAGTTCTCATATTGTCAATTTGGACATTCTGGAGAGTCTTTGCTTTCCCAAACTCAGTGAGGTGGATTCTCTTGCACTGGATAGACATTTTACCATCAAAAATGTCGTTGATGTTGTTAAGGGTCTTAACTCTGACAAATGTCTTGGTCTTGATGGTTTTAATGGTAAGTTTTACAAGGACTGCTGGAAAGTTATTTGTTCTGAGGTGGTTGAAGTTGTGCTTGGTTTCTTTAGTTCGGGTAGACTTCTCAGGGAAGCTAATCGTATGTTTATTTCTCTTATCCCTAAAGCCATGGACTCGAATGACTTGAAGAATTTAAGGCCTATTACTTTATGCAATGTCTTCTACAAGATTATCTCCAAGTTGTTGGCCATTAGACTACAAAGTGTGCTTCCCTCCATTGTTAGTTCTAACTAATGTGCGTTTGTGCATGGTAGAAGCATCAAGGATGCGGTTCTTCTTTCCAATGAGCTCATTCATGATTTTAATAAGAAAGGTTCTAGACCTAGAGTGTGCCTCATGATTGACATCACTAAGGCCTATGATACTGTTTCTTGGGATGCCCTTTTCTTCATTCTTCGTTCCATGAGATTTCCTCACTGGTGGACTGTTTGGTTAAAGGAAATTTTGACACTATGTCTTATGAGGTTTTGGTCAATGGATAAGCTACCGGTTCTTTCAAACCCAGTAATGGAGTAAGGCAGGGCGATCCCCTTGCTCCTTACCTTTTTGTTCTTGGTATGCAGGTGGTCTCTCTCTTGCTTGATAAAGAGGTGAAAGAAGGCAACCTTAAACCTTTGAGGGCTTCTGACTCTTTAGAGATATCTCATTTGATCTTCGTAGATGACCTTATGATTTTTTCTGAAGCTGACACCCATAGTGCTTCTGCTATTAAAAATGTCCTTGATAAGTTGTACTTGTCGACTGGTTTGAAGATTAACTATGATAAGAGTGTGGTTATTTATAGCACAGGAGTGGACAAGAATACCATTGGTGATATTATGGGGATCAAAGAAGGTTCTCTTCCGATTAGATACCTGGGGATTCCTCTTTTTATTGGTAGGCTTAACAAGATTCATTGTTGTCCCTTAACGGATAGGATCAAAAGGAGGCTTGATAGCTGGAAGATCTCACAGCTGTCTATGGCAGGTAGGGTTGAATTAGTTCAGTCTACTCTTACTGCTACTTACCAATATTGGGCCTCTGTCTTTCCTCTTCCTTCTTCAGTCTGCGAAGATATTGATAAGTTGTGTCGTGATTTTATTTGGGGGAACACAGATAACTCGAATCCAGTTCATCTTGTCAAGTGGAGTTCTAATACCAAACCCAAATTTGAAGGAGGTCTTGGTATCAAAAACATCAGAGAAGTTGTTAAAGCTTCTATCATTCTTAATGGCTGGAATATAGCCAAGAAGAAAGACAGTGTTTGGGTGAAATGGATACATGAAAAGTACTTAAGTAGATGCTCCTTTTGGACTGTGCCGCTCAATGATTCCTTTTCTTGGCTTTTTAGAAAAGTCCTGATGGAACGTGATGTTCTTAGGAGATTTACTGAGTTCACCATTGGTAATGGTTCAGATACCTTTGTGTGGCTTGATCTGTGGCTCCCTAATTCTAAATTTCTTGTGGATGTTCTTGGTAGGCAAAACCTTATTCAGCTTGGTATCCCTGGGAATGCTAAAGTTAGTAGTCTCATTCATGAAGGGGAGTGGTTCTTTGATGTTTCTAGGCTTCATACTAGGTTTTACAATTTTCTGCAAACTCTTCCCCCTCCCTCTGGTATATGTGATAGTATTAAGTTTGCAGGGAAGTCTGAAGAGAACCTTAGGTTGGTTATGGATAGCTTAAGATCATATAATGATGCCAGACCCATTCCTTTCTTCCAATGGCTCTGGAACTATAATGGACCCAGAAGTTTTCATATGACGGGGTGGAAGATAGGGCATGGTAGAATTCTTACTGCTAGTTATGTTAAGAGATTAGGCATAAGTCTTGCTTCTAGATGCCCTCTCTGCAAGTCAGATGAAGAGGACCTGAATCATCTGTTTTTCTGTTGTTCTTTCACTCGGTCCATTTGGAGTCTTGCGTGCTCTGCTTATGATTTCGAGATTCCTGGTAATGTGGAGGACCTGTGCTCCCTTTAGGGTAAGTCTCTACTGATGGTCTGTATTTGTGTGCTTCATTGGATTTGGAAGGAGAGGAATGATAGAGTTCACAGAAATTTTGGAAGGGACACTCTGAGGTTGTGGGTGCTTATTTTGGATGATATTCATCAGATCATTGCTTGAGTGGATGGAGCTGCTGAGACTTCAGTTCTGCTTCTTTTGTACAGTGGTTTTGTTTCTCTTTGTTTCTCCTCTTTTTTGTGTCACTTTCTTGCTTTCTACAAGTTGAGTGTTCAGTTACCTGTTGTGTACAGAAAAATTTCAAAAATAGTAATAGACGAGTTGGGTTCACCAAAAATAATAATAATAATAATAATAATAATAATAATAATAATAATAATAAAGAAAACAAGAAAATGCATAAGTTGAAGTTATACACATGAGCCATATCGATTGTGGACTAAGGAAAGGAGCCCCTATCGGCCATAGAGACATAAGGAGAGCATTCTATTAGTTTGTGGAGCCTTGGTTTGACCCAAAACAGGCAAGGTACTTCAAGGAAAAAGAAAAGGCATCAATTTGCAACTTGCCTCGAAAATGATGGAGTTGAATAAAATAATAAGTTAGTGGAAGAGAGCTTGCCCTAGGAGGCAACTCAAGGGCTGCCCCCTTATCTTTTCTTTATTCTTTTACATGGCAAAATAATAGTGGCATGAATGCAAGAGCATGTGTCGACCTTGCATGGTTAGGTGGCATGAAGCACCTTAAGTAAGTGACACCTATGACACTCTTTTCTATAAACCTCAAGTATAAATACCTTGACCTTCATTTGTTGGTGAGATTTTCGGATCAAGCAAGTGTCCTTTTCTCTTGTATAGTGCAACACCCCCTATTGTGTCACCCATATTGAAGAGGGTTGAGTGGTATCGGCCAAGGAGGAGAGATATCATCCAAGGAAGGTTGAAGCAACCAATTAAGGTGATATCACCCAAGATGATGAAGGATATTGTACAAAAGCTTGGATCCCAACTCTTAGAGCTTGGAGAAGGTCCACCTTCAACCTTGGGACGTGAGGAAGTGAAGCTTGAAGCTCGAAAGCTCTTTGAAAGGCGGGTTATATAACTTAAACCCTTCAATATTATTTATCCTTTCTTCATTGTTGTTCAAATTGTTGATTATTTGCAAATTAGGGTTTCCTATGATCAATTGATGTAATCATGGGTTCCAAAATGTAATTAAGATTGTTATCCATAGTTGTGAATAAGATTAATGATCTTGAGTTTGATGATGATGACATCATCATTGGATACCCTATATAAGTTTATCACTCCTGAATAACCCGATATGGGTTGGAGATCTTATAACCCGACATGGGTTAGAGACTTGGGAAAACTAATATGGAACCCAATATGGAGACTTGTCCGATATGTAGGTAAGTCATAGTAGGTCTTATGGACGATATGAAGGATCCTTATACATCACTTGTAATTAGCACAAGGGTGAAACAATACCTTGTGCCCAATATGTGTGAAACCCTAGAATGAGGATGGGTGCCCAATATGCATGGCCGATATGGTGCCCAATATGCATGGCCGATATGGTGCCCAGTATGCATGGCCAATATGGTTCCCAATATGCATGGTCGATATTGTTCCCAATATGCATGGTCGATATGGTGCCCAATATGCATGGATGATATGGTGCCCAATATGCATGGCTGATATGATGCCCAACATGCATGGCCAATATGGTGCCCAACATGCATGGTCGATATGCTGACCCTAGATGGTGCACGATATGGTAACTTAAGTGGATGCACAATATGGTAACTTAAGTGGATGCACGATATGGTAACCTAAGTGGGTACACGATATGGTAACCTAAGTGGATGCACGATATGGTGATAGAGGATATGCCCTATACCCGATATGAGGATGTGGTTATACCACATGATCAAATTGAATACTATACAAAATGATATATGTATCTTCAAATACAATAGAATGACATTATTAATCATGCTACTTGACATGGTAGGCATGTCTTCAATTATTAAGATTAACTAAGTGATAAATATGATGTATGTAATATTGAGATACAATGAGCTTAACTCATTTGATATTGATAAGGTTGTAAACCTTAAAGATGTGAACTAAGTAATTTACATCCTAGTAAGATAGGTATGTGACTAGCATACACTAATACTCTTGAGATGAGTGGAGTATGAGTTAGGGCATGGTCATTGCTAATTAAATCTTAAAACCCTAATTGGTTAATTATAACCCAAATTCATTAGGGAGGATGTGTTCCTTAGTACTTCATGGTTAGAATCATATGTTGAGATGGTTGATAACATGATATGATAATCATGCAAGTATCCTTATATAATAAGCATGGATAAGTAAGAGCTATGTGATTGTGTGCTATAGACTCAATCAACTATGTGGACTATGTGAAAAAATATCTGGGTCTGATGATCTAGGGATATTGATCATCTGCTAAGTGATGACAATACTCAGTGATGAATTAGGGGTTTGAATACCCAAGTATGACAGTGATGTAAAATTGAGATTCTAAGTGATTTATGTGTCTCAGTGAATATGAGAGTATTTGATAAATGCAATTATGCTTTTCTTTGTAACAAATTATATGATGATTGTTAGAAACATTGGTTGATGAATTAATACTTTCATACATCTTGATAAAATAGACGTGATACATGTTTTCTATATTTCTTTTCAAGTAAATAGATGTTTTATAATTCTGTCTAGTTTTATATTATTTCCTTTGAAAATAATATTGTTGGAAGAGAGTTATATCTCTTACTGGGACAATAGTCTCACCCCGTGGGATCCACAATTTTTAGGTAAGGCACGAACGAGGGACTAAGAATTGGGCTGCAGAAGAAGGAGTGTATCAACAAGGATCATAATTGTATCTCAGGTTGAGTACGTTTTCTGTAATGTCCTGTAGATAGAAGTCCTATGTGTCATCTCTGTACTCTCGGGTCCTTGGGAGATAGTCTTAATGATTTTCATGAGCGACTTGAGATTTTGGTTTGCTTATCTTGAGGATTTTTTGTTGTTACTGTGTGTATTAAAGCAAAGCATCTAGTACGTGTTATCCTTGAGAAGAGACAGAACACTGAATGCATAAGGTGTATATAAGGCTTCAGTTCTTTATGTAAGAGTTTTCTAGAAGATGGATCTATGTACAAAATGGTTTTAAATTTCAGTGGTTTCTATTTTGTTAATCCGCTATTTATGATTATTCCTCTTAATTAGTAATGATTTGTTTGTCGGTTTGAGAACGGTCGTTTCACAAAGTCTAACACAAAAATTATCTCTAGCAACACTTGCATACATCTTGAGAGTTAGAGTCAAGCAAAGTGCATCATCCCCTGAAAACCTTACCCTTACTACAAGACAAACCTACACCCCATGAATGAGCATTACCCCTTATCAATTAGCATGGCCTCACATTGTGTTCTCTCCACACAATAGCTATTGAAATAGCAAAAGGCATATGGTCCAAAGACCTTGTAGATGAACATCCCAGCTACAATGACCTCATGTCACATTAAAATGCTCCTCTAGAAGTAGATTTAGCATGATAAAACCTATGTTGATGATTGCCATAGAGCAGCTTCTAGCCTCTACCTTTCCAGCAAGATGCACGAAGTAGTTTTCACAAGCCCACAAGAGACCTGTCAGAAACTCGGCATCAGGGCCACATCATCAAAGTAGACTAAATGATATGTTGGGCCTTTATTCCAAACCGTTACCATCATCGAATGTATTTTAATGAGATATCTCCCCTTCATGACAATTGTAGTTGAGGAATTTAGATGTGAATACAACATGCATCAGACTTCACATATAAAGCATGACCTAGAGTCATCTACCATGTGATTAGTGGAAGAACACCTACTTGACCTTTTACCTCGATGTAAAAGTCCTACACTCTTCTAGGCATACTCAATCATGACCAATCTAAGGATGGTTATCTCTTTTGGGTCCTGACAATGATGTAAAAATGGTTCAATCTGGTACTTTACATTTCAAAATCCTTTTATGATCCTAGATCATGACCTAAAACAGAACCAAACCCACAATGATATTTCAAAATCCTTGTATGCTCTTGGGTCATGACCTAAAATTAAATTGAACCCTTGATAATATTTCCAAAACCTTTTTGGGTCATGGACTATGACCTAAAACTAGACTAATCATGGAGTTTCATCTTCCAATCCTTTAGGGTATTGGACCATGACCTAAAATTGGACCAACTAGGTGATCCACTTGTTTAATCTCTTTTGGATCATGGACCATTACCTAAAATTGGGCCAATCACATATCTTCCAATAATTCTAGGTCCTTGACCCAGACCTAAAAATTGGACCAATCATGCACTTATCTTCCATCGTGGACTAAGACCTTAAACTAGACCGCAAGTCCTATCTTGAATAGGAAACTTTCTTACTAACCAAAATCCATATTCTCAAGTAGGCACATACACTTAAGTCGTATCATTAGTAGGCAATCTTGTTCTCAAGACATTTCTAGAATAGGCATTTCATTTCTCAAAGATCAATGTTTAGGTAGGCATGTACATGATCTAATCCCTACACCATGTATGCACTCCTAAATTAATCTCTTGATCACCCTTGAGACCTAACAATCATCTAGATCTTGAATCATGATTTGTGGTACATACTACTCATAGTCAAAAGCTCATGATTTGTATCGACCCTAATACATCCATGTGAAAGCCTTATCATGAATAGGCATCTGCACTTATGATAGTCCTACCCTAAATAGGCATCCCCTCTTCTAAAAACCATGTAATTAGTAGGCAAATCCATTTTTAAAGACATACATTTCTATAGGCATCACCAAGCCCTATTACATATAAGAAGTTCCAAGAAATACATATAACTGGGTAGGCATCCCTTTAAAAGCCCTACATTCAAATAGACATCTCCCCAAGCCCCATCCTGAGTTGGCATTCCCTCCAATTCAAGCCATGCATTCAGGTAGGTGTCTCCGTAAGCCCTCTCCCGTATAGGCATTTCCTCTAGTATAAGCCTAGACACCTATGTTGAAATCCCTACCTTCTAGTAGGAACATACATCTAAGGTTGTTTGGAATAGGCACTTCCTTAGGTCTAAACCTTACATTCCAGTAGGCACCTTTATCCAAGTTGTATCTATAATAGGTATTTCTTCCTGTCTAATCCCTACATCTAGTAGGCACCTTTATCCAATCCCTATCTAGAATAGGCATTTCCTACAATGTAAGCCCTACATCCAATAGACACTCTTATCCAAGCCCTATCCAGAATAGGCATTTTCTCCAATCTAAGCCTTACATTTTGTAGGCACATTCATCTAGTTCTATCTAGAATAGGAATTTCCCTCCATTCTAAGCCATACACTTAGGAAGGACCCTATTTTTTAATCACTATCATGGAAAGAACATTTCTTAAACAAAAGCCCTATGTTCATGTAGGTATTAAGACCAAAGCCCTATACTCAGATAGGCATTTATGCTAAAACCTACTCTAAATAATCATACATCCACTAACTCAGACAATCTAACAAGTCCTATCTCAAATATCCATTGTTTAAGAGCCAAGTGTTATCCTAAATAGGCATCCACATGTAAGCCCTATCCTGAATAGGTGTCTCCTTGAACTCAAGTCCTCAGTAGGCACACTTGATGGATCCCTACATTTGAGCAGTCACTCCTTGCAGAAGCCCTATCAACATATAGACATGTAGATCAAAGCCCTATGTACAGTAGGTAAATCATGCTCTTATCATGTGAACCATTTTATATTCAAGAGATGATCTAGGGAGCAGACAATTGTTCAATACAATCACTAATAGGCCACCTTAAGTCTGGAAACTTGTTTGATGGCCAACCTTATCTATTTTGCAAACTTTTGAGAAATAAGAAGTGCATTGATGAACAAACAATTGATCAATATAGTTATTGGCCATGAAGGCCATATTAAATTGAGAAACTTGTCTAAAGCCCCATATTATTAATCACATTAGTATAGGAAGATGTTCTAAGCATTGGATAAATGATTAATACAGTCACTGGCCATGAAAGTCACCTCAAATCTAGAAACTTGTATGATAACCAATGTATCCATCTTGAGAAATCTTATAGGGCAGTTGAGACTATGCTTTTAAAGGTACTAACAAGCAACATGTAACTCTTTAAATGACATACAGATACTCTACTTATTTTTACATTTGGTATGAGCTTTCAAATGATCATATGTTTCCATCACTAAATTTATTGATCTATTTAAGACTTTAATGAGAGCCTTATATCTTCAAATCTAATCATACTAAATCTCACCTTAAGAATGAACCATTCCTAGTGGGTATATAGTTCAAAGGAGGGATAAAGTGTGAACTAGAGAGTCAAGGATAATTTCTCATCGACACTCTAGGGGATGGATGATAGACCAGTGGAGGAACACATTGTGGAGCCACCCTAAACACTAGATAATCACCTAATGTGTGATCTTTACTTTTGTAGCACTCTCCTATTGACTTTATCATATAGGAATTGTAAATGGTCTAAGGAATAGATGATTAACCCACTATAGTCATTGGATGTGAAGGAATAGAAATCTATCTAACATATAATCTATGGTTCTAGCTCATGACCTAAAAATGAACTGCTTGTGCCTTCATTTTTTAATCTATCTATGGTCCCGGATTGTGACCTAAAGCTAAACCAAACCTATTCTCATATTTGCAAAAAAAAATTGGGCTCTATAAAATCAATCTTGTTCTCACATTTCTAAATCTTTCTATGATCTAAGATAATGACTTGAGACTACAACAATCATATCCTGAACATATATCAATATTTCTATTCCAACAAAATGGTAGAAGCTTTCAAATGATCACATATCACTATCATTTCCATATCTGATGATCATTCCAGAAGGGAGGTAGTTCAAAATAAGGTGAATCAAATCAATGAAGAATTAGAAATTCAGGGATAATAGTTCGTCAATGATCTAGGGAAAAGATGATGGACCAATAGAGGAACATGTCATGGAAACTACCTTAGCGTTGGATGATCTTTGGATGCACAATATCAACTTGTTTTAGCACTCATTCTATGAACTTTATCCCAAGATATGAAAAATACTCTATGGAGTAGACAATTGACCAGCTCAGTCATTGGCCATAAAGATCATCTTATATGAGAACTTGTGTAATGCCTCAATGTACAATCTCAAGCAATCTACCCTACTGCAAATAGACAAAATCACCAAATTTTACCTTTTTAGGGTCACGGTCCTAATTCTTATTTGGTGAACTCCTCCGTTTACAAAAAGTGACAAAAAAATAAAACAAAAATGAATAGAAAGAGAATGGAGCTAATGACTACTTCTCAATATCTTTTTATAACAGAGCAGTTGCCATGATTTTTTATGATTGCAGACTCTTGATCTTAATATCTATGACAAAACACAAATCGTATATGTTGTTCATCTACCTTATTCTCACTAAGGCATGAGTTAGTGGGAGAATAAGACATATATTGGTTTAACAACTAAAGCAAAGATGAGAGTCAATTTGCACCTGAAAAATCACTTAAGGATCAAAAGAAATCCATGGGAATGAATGGTTGGTCAGATATAGGAAACTACCTAGTCGAAGGTAGGCCTTTCTCTGAAGAAATCATTAATTCCCAATCTTTTCCTCATGAATTCATCCTTAGAAGGAAAAACATCACATATGCTTTCCATCATCCACAAGGCTTGTTAGAACATCTTTGACGAGTGCAACCTTTTTTATTCTTATGTGACTAAAAATGGGGACTAGACTTGGCTCAAGCATGCGGTGTTCACTCTTATCTCAAGCATTGCCTTGAGAGAGAAACTTGTTGACGCCCCATTTTTTCTCACTCAGCATAAATACATCCTTAAATGTTAATTCTTTGTCTAACGATGTAGTTCAGCCCATTTTCCACATTTTATCCTTTTTTCACCTTTTTCCATATTTTCCCACATTTTCTTGCCTATTAATCCACCTTTTTTCACCCACTTCTACCCAGTTCAGGGCTTTCAATATTGAAAATATTTTAGCTAGACTTAAGTGTAATTATCTTATTAGTTCTTCTTTTATAACACTTTTTCATAAACTACCAAGTTGAATTATCCTAAATAAAATATTCCCTTTTTCCTCACAGATTTTTCAATTTTCTTTTTCCACACAAAAATTCATACTTGAATTAAGATAATAATGAAAGATAATCTTGAACTAATGTCTTTACTCTCTCCTTCATTGTTTTATTTAAATTTTATCTGAAATTTGCTTTATCTGTTATTTTCTCCATAACATTATTGGGATATCTAGAAAATTATAAAATTGACTTTATCCATCTCGCGCCACTAAGCGAATCAAAGCAATACACTTGTTTCATGTGGAAGATGGCCTCCATTTATGGGCCAAACCCTGGGTTCAGCGATGTGGTCTGCCATCTCTTCTAGAATCTTCCAATTGGAAACCCAAAACTCTAATATTCATGTATAAGTAGATACCCACAACCAACATATTCAAGGATCCATTTTATCTCTCCTAAAACTAGATAAACAACTACCTCTTCATTTTATTTTCTACATTTGATTAGAGAATCCTCCCACGGACACAAACTTCTCTTGTTAATGTTGATAAGCTACTCAATAATAATTGTTGTTTTTCCTATTATATCCATCTGAATAATTGTTGCTTTCTCTGATATCTTATATAATCATTCATACCTGCACACCTCTTTAAACATATAAGATCTCACTCTATGAACACAAAAGTGATATGACAAAAGTCACCTCCCACAAAACCCTAGATGTCTCTGGAGATCACCAAGCCACTAGGGAGGGGTAGGTTGGAGAGTGGTTGTCTACATCTTGTTCTTTAGTGCATCCTACCTTTAGTCCAGGGGGATTAGACATAAAGGAGTTTCTTTGGTTTGTGATTTTCTTGTTGGTTTTGACCATGGAAGACGAGATCGTCCAGGGTTGAGCTACATTACACATCAATGAAGAGGAATAAGAAGTGATCATTTTTCCAATGGAAGGAGTGAAGCCAATGTAAGATCAACTATGATCCCCCTTATCAAATGTCTGGCAATAGACCATGGTTTCAATTTCAATGTGATGGTTAGAATGATGATTCTTGTATGTAGTTTTTCCAAGAAGGTTGTGCCAGACAAATTGAAAATAACCTCTTTGTAATCCAATTCACACACTAGAAAGATAGGGAGAGAGTCATTGAAGGAGTGTCATGGGTGTTTGAAGGAAACTTATTACCTTTTTAGGAAATCACTGTAGACGTTCAACCTTCTGATATTATGATCTATACCAACCCAATATGGGTTTAGTTATATGGACTTACAATGGGACATATATGCTCAAAAGCCATTAAAGTGGTAGTGAAACGAATTGGAGAAATCTTGAAGGTCAAAGAAGGCAACTTTGGGTGGGATAGACTCTACAGAGAAAAGATCTTGTTGGACATAATGAAACCTATCGAACAATGCTTGTGGATCCAAGATAGAGTAGGGAAGATATAGACAATCGAAGTGAAGTCTGAAAGGCTCCCAAATATATGTCATATATGTGGTATAATTGGTCACATTGATAGAGATTTCCCTAGAGAAAAGGAATAAGATGAGGGGAAAAAAGAGGCAATAGGGGGCATGGATTAGGGCATCCCCATCGAGGAGAAATCACATCACTATTAGGGAAGAATTTGAAGGGAAAGGCTACTGTAAGAAAAAATGTTGTTTGAAACTAGATCCTTAAGTTCGAGTAATGAAGGGGGTAGAACTTGGACAATAGAACTAGAGATGACTAGAGATAATGTGGAAGTGAATCTACAAATAAGGATCCCCATGTGAGAAGAGAACGTTACATTATGAAGGAGACATGGAGATTGTAGGGAGAGTATGGAAAGATTAGTAACCAGGCCTCTAAGAGTGGGAAACATGGTGATGGTTCAAAAATAAACAAAATATTTGCCAATTCTAAACGTGTACAAGAAAAAGGGGACCGGCTCTAGATCCGTCAATGAGACTGGATGAGGAGAATTTGAACTTAGTAGGAATAAGGTCGACACTGATTGAAGAGAAGGTGATAAGAAGTATCAACAACAACACTAGCCCTAGGAAAGATGACATAATCATGAGAGCGAGAAGATTTTGAAAGGAGGAACATATCACATGATGTAAGGAGAGAGTAACTTCCCAAATTTCTACTTGGGGTAGGGAATCAAAACCTAGAGAAGGTCGGTTTAGAAAAGATGAAAAGGAGGTGCAAGTTTTTACCCATGACAGAGGCAGGCAGATTAATCATTAGGCAAACGGTCAAAGCTTCAACTACTAAATACATAGAAAAGAAGGCCAAGTAACAGAGGGGTTGGGAGTCAGGTGGGGAAGAAACAATGGAGGTCAAAGATATTTATGACACACATCGAATGAAAAAGAAGAACAAAACTGGTGCACATGTAGTTGAATGCAACCAAGTAGTGGAGCAGAGAAACCTCCCTCACCGAACATCAATGAAACTCATGTCTTGGAATTATTAGTGTCTAGCCCATCATGATACAATCTAAACTCTTCAATAATGGTGCTGGAGAGAGAGGCCAATGAAGGTTTTTCTGATGGAAACAATGGTTGATGCTAAGGTGATGGAGGGCAGAAGGAGGAAATGTGGCTATATACTTGGTGATACCTATAGCAGAGAGCCATGTCATCCATCTAGCCCCTTTTACCTTTTCCACATAGATTAGGGCTCCTTGAATGGGATTTTTTCATGTACGTAACCCACTCCATGCGAGCTAGGTGTTGAGCCAGGACAGAATCTCAGGTTTGCCCTTGCGCCTTTGGTTTCGGGGCCGATCCATACCTAGGGCAGGAAGGTCTTTTCCGAGCCTTCGTCTTCAATCTTATGAGCTACCCTTCTTGCAACCCAGTGCCATCTATCTAGTGAACTCCATCATTGACTATAGACATCTAGACTCAGGAGCAGCTAGCGGAGGTGCCATTACCTCCGATACCCACCACTGAAGCCAAAGATGGAGGCAATTTGTCTGGAGGTTGTACTGATAGAGATGAAGAGAAGGTGGTACACTAGAGGACAGAGCAAGAAGAGAAAGAAGGAAGGTGAGGTCTTGGTATCAAATTGTTGGATGGGATGGCTATGCTAGGATTCACCGAACCTCATGGATGATTTTTCCATCTCACAGAGGGGTGGTATCCCCTTTTATAGATCTAGGATATGGTGGACGAGCAACTCAAGATTAGGGGTTTCTTGATTATCCTTTCAAAGTATGCAAAAGTCAATATCGATTGGTGCATTTTTCTCTCACAAATCTAGTGGAGAGGTTTCCAGTTTTGCACTTGTGTTGGATTGTGAGAAAAATGATTAGGAAAAACACCCGACTTGTCCTCTTGTTTCCTTTCTCAGCTTAGGTAGGCGACAAGGGCATTATCATTGGGTTTAGGATCCATGGTCCTCATTCCATGTTAAAAGTAATAGGGTCGATAAAAGAATTATCCTTTTTTGGAAATAAAATCATGACATTTACATTAATTGCTTGGCAATCGAGTCACTTTATGCAAACTTGTCAAAATCATATCTATCTCCATGTTTATCCTTTTAATTCCAAATTTTAAGGGGAAGTATTAAATGACTTTATCTAGGTGTATGCAAATATTTGGGATAAAACTCGGAAAAAATAACACATTTACATGCAAGTCATCCACTTATAAGGCATGTATTATGCAATTAAAACACATCTTTTCTCTTCCTTTCTTTTCTATTTTTTTTTATTTTGACTACTCTTTCTATTAGAAAGTATGTGAAACCTAAAACTAGTTAATTGTGACCATCCATGCCACTTTCTAGAGAGTTACACATTATTCTCAAAAGCATATTATTTTATATCCATTATCTATTGCCTTTTTCTTAATATTGTATTTTCCTTTTCCCTTATATTCATTATTGGATCAAGAAAATAGTAAGAACCCATGAAATTCATAGCAAATGGTATTTGCTAGGAAAACCATTCTTCTAAAATAATGTGCACCTAATTTTCCATAGGTCTTTTTATTCAAACAATTGTATTTCAACCAAGTAAAATACAAGTGAAGACCAAGTTATAGTATCCTTCCCCTCTTATAGGAATTTTATCCTGAAAATTTGACTAATCATACAAATAATTAGTGGTAAGACTTTTACATGTCCATCTTCAGCTCTCATGTGGCTTCATCCTCCCCATGGTTCTTCCAAAGAACCTTTACCATCTCTATCTTTTCACTCCTGAGCTCCTTCACCTTGGTATCTAGTACCCACATAGGTGACTCAGGGTATGTCAGCCTCCCTTGGAGTTCAATAGGTTCAATTATCAGCACATGGCTCGGGTCCTTCACATAGTGTTATGAATTGGACACATGGAACACATCATGGATACTATACCGAGGGGGTAGGGATAAATGATAGGAAGCTTCATCAATCCATTATAAAATCTCAAATGGACCCACGTATCAGGGGACTCAACTTTCCTCTATTCTTATCTATAGCTCGGAGGGGTCAAATTTTTAGAAATACATGTTCAACCACAGTGAAGTACAAGTCAGTCCGCTTCACATCATTATACAAATTTTGTTGATCTTGGGATATTTTCAACCTTGGCTTGATCAAAGTGACTTTATCAGCAAACAAGTACAATTCCTATGACCTCAACAAGGTCCTCTTACCAACATCATTCTAGTGAAGAGGTGACCAACACGACCTCTCGTAAAGAACTTTGTACGGAGGCATCCCAATACTGGATTGGTAGATATTATTGTAAGCAAACTTAGCTAAGGGTAGGTACTACTCCCATGATCCATCCCAATCGAGCACACATGCTCTTAATAGATCCTCTAAAGTCTGGAATATCTTTTCTGACTGTCCATCAGTATGGGGTGATAAGTTTTTCTAAACTTCAATGTAGTACCGAGATCTGCATGTACTTCCTTCCACAACTTGGAAGTGAACTAAGGATCACAATAAAAAAATGAACTTAGAACACCATGCAGATTAACTATCTCTCTAATATATAGTTCAGCTAGGTCTGTCACCTTGGTAGTGATCTTTAAGGATAGAAAATGTGTCGAATTGGTAAGGCGATTACCACAACCCATTTTACATCACGACCTTTCTTTTTCTTGGGGAGACCTACCACAAAGTGCATGGTGATTTGTTCCTATTTCCACTCAGGAATCTCAATTGATTGTAATCTACTGGGTTGTTAGTATTCAGCCTTCACCATCTGGAATGTGAGGCAACTGGCCACATATGCCGCTATGTCTCTCTACATTCCATGACACCAAGAGTATCACTACAAGTTTTGAAACATCTTAGTTGTGACGACCGTCTCGCGAAAACTAAGATTAACTAATGCGGAAGCGTTCATCCAGCAGTGGATTAGCAAAAATCACTAAAAATTAAAACTTTTTGCAAAGGGATCCATTCATAGGAAAACTCTTTCATTCAGAACCAAAGTAAAACTTTACATCCTGGTTCATATATATACATCTCATGTACTTTTGCTTCTCGAGGAATACAAACATTAACTACTCTGTCTTAACTGTACACAGATAGTATAAAACCCTCGAGGCACTAAGCCAAAATCTCGAAATCATTAACTACTACTCCAAGGACCTGAGAGTACAGAGACGACACATAGGACTTCTATATACATCTGAACATGACATGACAGTCAATGTCTCCACCTGAGACTTTACTGCTGTCCCTGCTACTGCTGATGTCCTTCACCTCCTGAAGGATTCCTGTCTCCTTGTCCGCGTCCACCTAAAAATGTGGTTCCCACGGGGGTGAGACAATTATAAAAATTGCCCCAGCGAGAGATATAACTCTCCGCCAGAAACATTATTATTGCAACTTAATAAGATAAATGTGAATAGGGAAATCATATTTATTTGACAGCAGATATTTTGATGTCTAACAGATTAAATCATTATTCTATATCAAAAGCATTGCAACTGTAACTTGATAGAATAAACATGTTACTATTCCTTTAATGAATATGAAGAACATGTATAACATCTATTCAAACTACAGAATCATTATCACTGCATTAACTCTCTTCAGGCTTAGATCATATGACTAAAGCCTGGCATTATCATTGTGGAGTCATGGCTCGTAGCCATACTCTTTTCACAAGGTGTTGGGATCTTAATCCCTCATTTCAACACTGGGGCTTCTCATCCATTCTCAATTTCAATACCATAACCATGAAATCCTGGGTATTCAAACCCTTTGTTCATCACTTGAGCACTATTACCTCTTTCTCAGGTAACTAACACCTTTAGGTCATTTGACCAAGGTAAGTATGATACTTGCTACACAAGCATCCATCATGGCACTTGATGCACATTAAATTCTCTTGCCACCTCTTACCAGGCACAAGGTATATTATGGCACACAAGGCCCAATTAACAATTCAAACTAATAATACATCATAGCTCATACATGGCTATGCTCATCATCTCATAATACCTGCATGGTTAGCACATATAATAGCAGTACATCAATTATCTATCAATACCATGCAAAAACAATGTATTAATATTTCAAGGGTATTACCCTTAATCCTTTATCAGGATTTGGGTTTCCATCACACATGGCTCATCAGAACACTGTACATCTTGTCACCTTTCACTAGGCAACAACTTTATTCACATGGCTCACAAAACCATTCACATCTTGTCACCTCTCACTAGGAAACAACTTTATTCACATGGCGCACAAGGCCATTCACATCTTGTCACCTCTCACTAGGCAACAACTTTATTCACATGGCGCACAAGGCCATTCACGTCTTGTCACCTCTCACTAGGCAACAACTTAAAACAAAGGCTTACAAGCCCAACTCATCTTGTTACTTCTTTCTCAGTAACAAAAACATAATGGCACATATGGCCAATCAATTCTTATCAAATAAACATCATAGCTCATACCTGGCTATGATCATCAACTCATGAAACCTGCATGATTGTCACACATGATAATAGACTTATCAGGTTTACAACACATCATGCAATACAGGGTAACACCACTATTCCCTTACCAGGGTTAGGGTTTTCCATCAATTAGGGCTTTCTCTCACATATCATTACCCTTCATTAAGAATAGGGTTTTCCATTATTAACCATTTAGGTTTTCAAGATCATATTATCAATGATCAAACCCTAGTTCATTGCTCCCCACATCTAGGAGCCAACATTTATACCATAAGTATTCACTCATACTTATTTATTCTCATCAATTATCATTAAATGATTATCATCACAAGGTATGAGTATCTCTCTCATCCTTAAGTTGAGAATTAACAAAACGACCATGTTAGGTCACTTTCAATTCAGCTCTAAGTCAAGCATAGACCACCACGGCCGTGCTACCTTGCATGGTCGTGCAAAGTAAAGCTACCACGGCCGTGCTACCTTGCACGGTCGTGCTGAGTAAAGTCGCCACGGCCGTGCTGCCTTGCACGGTCGTGCTACATAGGATCATCACATGAATCATATTTATATATGAATTCTATTATTTGATCCTTTCAACTTGATTAGGTCACATCAACCCTTCAATCATATGCATACAACTATGATTAACATAGGGTACCAAGTCATTGGTCCTATAAGCAATTAGGGATGCATTCCCAATTAGGGTTTCTCACAAAATCACCCTCAACTAGGGTTCCACATGGATGCACCCTTAATTAGGGTTTCACTTGGAATCACCCTCAACTAGGGTTTCACATTGAATCACCCTCAACTAGGGTTTCACATGGAATCACCCTCAACTAGGGTTTCACATGGAATCACCCTCAACTAGGGTTGAATTCAATAACCCTGTCAATTAGGGTTTATGTTCATGTTTAGGGTTTCATGATCTCTTTGATTAAGGATCATAACCCTTATACACCACATGATTCATATTCATGTATGAATTCATGCTATCAGCTTCTTAACTTGATTAGGTCATATCAACCCTTCAATCAAGTACATACAACTATGATTTACATAGTGTACCAAGTCATTGGTCCTATAAGCAATTAGGGTTCATCCCTTAATTGACACTAATCACTTAGGTACTATTAGGGTTTTAACCTTTGTTCCTTCATTGGTTAACATTACTAACCATCATTGGATAAATAGTACATTCATCATCACATTGGACCTCCATTACATAAGGTATCCAAAGGAATTAGGGTTTACTATTCATCCTAATTAGTGATTTCACATGTAGGCAACCTCTTAATAGGGTTATACATGAAATCGGCCTCAATTAGGGTTTACATCATGTATTGGATCCATGCATTTGTTATGCATTAATGACTAGTACCATTAAAGGTATCTCCCACCTAATCACATTAGGTTTTCAAAAAGGTTTGATCCATTGGACCTTATAAGGTATCCAATTGAATTAGGGTATCCAATGTTGATTCCTTCAATCATTGGATTCATGGAACCAATCATCAATTGGACCTATACCCATACTTCAATTGAGTTTAAATAGGTCAACCTTGAACTTATTTTACCCTTAATTAACCCTCAATTGGTCATCAATTAGGGTTTGATTCAATTGAATTAGGGTTTGGAATCGATGATTCAACAACACTAATCAATGTAAGACTAGTTGCTTTGAAACCATTGAACCATCATCCAAGTTGGGTATGACCTGACCCCAAACGGTCTTGAGGTCGTTTGGATGACCTCCAAACGGTCTTGAGACCGTTTGCCCATCATATCCCTCAAATCCAAGCCATCCAATTAAGGTTTGGATCATTGGATTGATCACCAAATCAGCATTGCATTGTATAACATCTTGGCACCTTTAGACCTTCAAACACCTAACCATACTCAACCCTAGACCTCCAAACGGTCTTGGGTGACCACCAAACGGTCTTGAGACCGTTTGGATGAGCTCCAAACGGTCTTGAGACCGTTTTCCCATCATATCACTCCAATCCAAGCAATCTAATTAGGGTTTGGTTCATTGAAGTGCTCACCAAATCAGCAATCTATTGCAGATCAACTTGATATCTTTAGACCTTCAACCACTGAACTATACTCAACCCTAGACCTCCAAACGGTCTTGGGTGACCACCAAACGGTCTTGAGACCGTTTGGATGACCTACAAACGGTCTTGAGACCGTTTTCCCATCCAACCTTTGGACTCTAGTGAAAATTCATCATGGATTGGTCTATCGAGTTGATCAACAAATCAGCATTTAGTTGCAGTATGATTTGGTACCTTTGGACCTTCAATTGGTCAACTATACTTGACCCCAGACCTCCAAACGGTCTTGGGGTGATCCCCAAACGGTCTTGAGACCGTTTGGGCTAATCAACCCAAAATCTCAAATTAGCTCATTGTGATTTCAGCACTGATTTCAATTAGGGTTAGCCCAATTGATTAGCCTTCAACTCATGACTCGTTTGGAATTAACCCCTAAAATTTTGAGGGTCATTAAACAACATCATTATGAACAAAAATATCATACGGTAAACTCTTGTTCAACGCACTCAAACAGTCTTGAGACCGTTTGCCCAAGCAGGTCAAGTTGATCAGGTTGAAAATCAGCACTTAATCCAATTAGGTTTCCCTAATGGATTAGGCTTCAACTCACGATTCCTTGGGATTTAACCCATACAACTTGGTGAGTCATTAGCCAACATAATTAGGATCAAAAATCGCATACGGTCAATGCTTGGTCAAAGCACTCAAACGGTCTTGAGACCGTTTGCCCAAGCAGGTCAAGTTAATCAGGTTGAAAATCAGCACATAATTCAATTCGATTGCCTAATTGATTGGCCTTCAACTCTCGATTCCTTTGGAGTTAATCCCTCAAATTTGGAGGGTTATCAGCCTACATAATTAGGAACAAAATTCCCAAACAGTCAACGATTGGTCAACCATCTCAAACGGTCTTGAGACCGTTTGCTCCCAAACGGTCTCAAACCGTTTGCCCTTAAACGGTTTGCTGAAACCGCATAGCCAATCAAATTAAAACGATTTGGAGTAGCTATCAAAACGGTTTTTCTTGGTAATTTTCTTTGGATAAGCATATAGGATGATGTCATCATCCCCTTCCTTCGAACAACCAAGAACAGCAACCGTTCTTGATGGAAATTGCAGCAAGAAACAAGAGTGCATCAAATTGAAGAAATCAATCAACAAAGCATAGAGAATTGATGCAATAGCAATGTTTAAGGGTTTGAGTTATAAAACCCACCTCCAATTGAGCTCCAAAGCTCCAATCTCACGCCATTAATGGTGGATGAAGCTCTAGCAACTCCCCCTAGGCTTGTCCTCAAGCTTTTGATTGCAAAAGTTGGCTAGGGTTGAAGAGAAGATCGAAATAAGAAGGAATCCATAATTTATTTTCGATTTCCACCATGAAATCAAGGAGAACGAAGGTCAAGGGCTCACCCACAGGTTGGGGACGTGCTCCCTGCTCCTCCCTAGCTCCTTGGTCGGTTTTTCAAGTAAGGGAAAGAAGAAAATTCGAAATAGCCTTTCATTTGGCTTGAAAAAGGCACTTTTATAAGGAAATTGATGAGAGAGAAAATGCATTATTAAAATACATTAAATTCCAAAAATATGGCCGCCTCTTCCCCCTCAAATCCCTTAAGGACGAGGCACCTTCCTTTTCCTTTAATTCTCCTTCATTATCCTTGATTTAAAGAAAATCAAATTAAGCACCTTAATGCTTATTATATTAATATCCATATGTGAGTGGGTTTTCTTTTTCTTATAATAAGGTGAGTGGAATTTCACCTACTTAGGATATTTTCGTTCCTTATCTTGGCAAAGGAACGTTCATCCTTATTCAAAATCAGCCCAAAACATTTTGTTTGAAAGCCCTTCAATTATTTTTATTCATTTTTGCCCTAAATCAAATTAGGGTTTCAATTAGGCATTAATCTTGATTATTTTAATATCAAGATTCTCTCTCCTCCAACTTAATTCAAATGAGACACCCATCTCATTTTATTTTCTCTACATGTTTCCAAGAAACATTAGGGACCTTATTGAAGTGGTAATTTGCATATTGAACCCTAGGTTTTGGGTAAATTGCACTTTTCACCAAAACTAGGTTTTAATGCACAACACTGCTTTACAAGCTTAATCTTGGTGCCCGAGCTTGTGAAAGCCATACCACTACATCATATTCATTCTTATGATGTCTCAACATCATAGGAACATCTTACCATGCAACATTTGCAATTTAACCCCTCAACTTGGGTAATTTGCACTTTGGTCCAAAATAAGCAAACAGTGCTTCAACATTGTTCAAACAGGACCAAAATTGAAACATAAGTTTCTCATGAGCCCTAATTACTTTTCACAAGATAAGATTAAGAATCTACTTAACCTTATTAAGCAAAACAATCTAGGGTTAATTCATAACCCAGGTCAGGGATGTTACATTAGTAGTACCTGGGTGTACTGTATACTTAGAACCATGAGCTTCTTGCAAGATATGATTCTTCAAGGGAAAATCTTCAGAACCTAGATATGACTCTTATAGTGGAATCCACCATCTACTCCCATTGAGAGATGTGTCTAAGGTTTCTCCAACAACCTTTCATCTTATCAAGCCCTGGGTTGGCTAACTACCAACTTGGTCAACATGTCCAGTTTTATTTGAATGTTAGCCACATGAATTCGTTATTCTAATGGTTGTAGAGTACCCCTAGAAAACTCTTCCAGTCCTCTCCACTGGGTAGATAAGACAGTCGCACGGCTGAGTTGCTTCTAACTAACAACATCTGCTACTACATTAGTCTTCCTAAGGTGATAGGCGATGGTGAAATCATAATCCTTCATATATTCCATCCATCGTCTTTGTCTCAGGTCTATGTCTTTCTGAGTCAGGAGGTACTTCAACCTCTTGCATCCATTATTTTGGTCACCAGATTCAATCATAACTTATAGAATTCAAACTACACTTGATAATTATATCCTCATCTGAAATTTTAATTTGGCGATTACCTTTATTCATTTATTTGAAATCTGCTCATAGGGTGTGGTAATTCCTCCAATATTCAATTATCATAAAAAGATTTCAACTTAACCCATAGGGTCATTACATTTGTTATATCCTCAATTTTGATAAAATTGAATTATATAAATATAAATCATGATTTGATAAATTATTGGTGGAATAATAATGTTAATCACCTTTGTATCATAGGTGTAACCCATGGCCCATATAAAGGCCCAAAAGACTTTTCTTGGCAAATAGTCATTGTGGTACAAGTTAAAGAAATAAACAAGATTTTGTGTTTTTTTGTGCTGGAATGGAAAATCCAATAATAAAGGGATTTCTAAAAGTAAAGGACAAATGGTAACAGAACCAATTCCCCTCCAGTAGGTGGGGCCCACATGGGCATGTGACATGCCAGTCTTAAGTTGTGCGGTCTAAGCAAGTTGGAAATGGCTATCCGTTGAGACGAGATGAAGCCACCCTTGTGTTGGTAGTTGTGGATGAGAGTTGGGTGTCCATGGGCCATTCTGGGTATGTACACAAATGGGGAAGAGATTACAAGGTTGTATGGTTGAACCTTGATGAGGACGTCAAGAGTATAAGTGGGGGATATTGTAACATCCTAGGATTTGAGGCCTCAGATAAAATGATCTTAAAAGAAATGATTGGACTACCCATATCCCCAAGGTGCACCTCCTTTTTAGAGAACCCATCACTAAGAACTCCATAGTTAAGCATGCTCAGCTTGGAGTAGTACTAGGATGGGTGACCAGTAGAGAAGTTGATATTGGCATGTGCGTGAGTGAGAACAAAGCATGCAGTTAGGGTTAGTGGTGGTCTATGGGGCCACTCATCATTCCTGAAACACTACTCGAGTTGTGGGCAGTGGGCCCTGATGCAACACTATTTTAGGGCTTCATATTGTGTCATATTGCATTTCAATCACATCTATACCTATTAGATTACATGTTATTTCCCCTAATATGCATATCTGGACATTATTTGCATGTATTTTAGGCATTTGGAGCATGCTTGTATGGAAGAGACAAATGAGGAGCGATCCTAGGGCTTCTCTACCCTTAGAGAGGCCTACAGTGAAGTCTGAGGCTCCCTAAACCTACCCCTAGTGGCCAAAGCTCCATTTAAGCAAAGATGTCTAAGGAAATCCAAGGAATCAAGTCAAAGTGCTACAAGAGAGGCCACCACAACTATGGTACATTGGAACTATCATGCTGGCTCATCTGAAGACAACATAATCAAGTAAAGAAAGTGCAAGAATCACCACGATCGTTCCACTCCGAATGGCCGTGGTACATGGACCCAGAACGACCATGCTACCTTGCACGTCTGTGTTGTAGCTGAGCCAAAATGGTCATGGAGTAGAGAATGGGTAGAGTAGTCCAAGCCACCTGACTCTGGTGACCACCAGGTCATGCTACCCTTGCCCGACAACGATCGTGGTGACCACCACAGTCATGCTACTTAATGTACAAATTTGACCAAGTTACTGTGATTTTTTGTTACACCCCGATCTCACAATTTCCATTAATCATGAGATTAGGGCATAAATTTGAGGATTTATCGTAATACAATAATCACCCTTGACTTTTTCTTCTTTTTCAAACTCTTTGCTTTCTTGCATTGAACCACATAAACTAACTTTACAAGGGAATCTAAACATTGATTTCTCTAATCCGATTTCAACAGTAAAAATGCATGTATGAACATTCATTATGTTTCTCATACTTTTAAGCACATAAGACTTGTTGATTCACATATATTGCTAAAAGAGGAATAATGTTATACATCATCATTTACAACTCTCTCACATCTATATAAGGACCTAGAGTGATAGGGACCGACTGAACTTAACTATACTCAGACTTAACTCTCGTGGCAGGTCTACTATGATGCAATGACCTTCTTCAAGTCCATGTGATATCCCTAAAAAATTTTAGTAGAGGGGTGATCCTACTCACTTAGTGAATGAGTAAAACAATAATGCAGTCTAAAATACTGAATCAAACATTTATCATTCTTGGATAATTGAAATAAAACAAGATAGTAATTTCAAATTAAAAGACTATATATTCAAAACTTACTAATAACATTGAAGCGTACATCATTAGAAATAAACAAGTATGGAAATATAATCCTCACTATATTCAATATTACATTTAAAGAACAACTGTTGCGAAACTGTACTCGAATCTTTCTTAGCCTTTCATACTTATAAGAAACTCTTTAAAACTTATGTTATCATATTTTAGCTTATGCCCTAATCATATGTAGTGTACTCTACACATGAAGACTCGTAATGAACTATGATCTCACCGTACAAGACTTAGTTTACACACCCGGGAATGCTAAGCCTAACTATGTCACTGGTCTGCAACAGGAAAATGGCTCTCTGGCCTCGGCACACCTATTATGTTGTAAAAACTAGACTCCTCCTCTAACCTGAGCACACAGGCGGAGAGTCAAGCCACCTATTGGATTTTATGTACTCTAGTGCCACCAGGATCTCTGGTTGATGTTGGACACTACATAATATATTTTTAAGGAGACTTCCACTAGGGCTTCATCCCCCTTACCACCTGTTAGTACGATCTAACCCCCATATAGTGGACACTGCCAAGGTTAGGTCATTTCATCCCTACGGCACAGACCACTCATAGGGAATCTACGGTGTTCAGGGCTCCTAAGTCTATTATTTTATTATTCCTAGAAAGCTCTTACTATGTTATATCTTTTCATTACTTATACTTGACTCTGGTATCTCTATGGTACCACGTCTATTTATTTGAAATTTATAATACAACATGTATATCATTCTAAACTTGGCAGAGCAGTATATTCAAAATACTGTGATATTCTGAGTAATCATCATATTATACATACAGGCATACTAAAATTCTTAAATAAACAGAATACATGTCAACTTGGCACTTTATGCACTAGAATCATGCAATTGAACTTCTTAATTCACGGATAATACTGAATTGAATGCTTAACATATTGTTTACCCCTTTCTTAGGGTTTCTCCTTACTCATGTACATATAGCACTTCTCATGTATTCAAACATATATCATGTCTACTCATATAAATAATCTCATTCAACATTTCTCACATTTATGCATGGCATCAATAGCATACCTATCTAGGGCATGTCATATCTCTCCACTTGCAATAGCATAACAACATATGCATTTCATGACAAGTATTTGAGTTAGAAAATATGAATCTCATAAAAAAAGCACGTATGCATATAAGATAATATTCAGATCAAATCCCACAAGATCACATGATTCATTTCAATCAGCCATTTACTACTAAATTAGATATGTATACTTGTAAAAGCATACTAAATTGGGTTTCCATCCTTGATTACTTGTTATTTACAGGATATGTATTGTGAAAATCAGAAACTCTATTTGTCCATATATCAAATCAAAGAGATCAAACATGTAGAATTGTATGCACTAGGAACATAAGTAAGATTATATAAGCATAAATTCGAATTTCAGCTATAATGTTGTTCAAGAACCCGAATAACTTGAAAATTCAGATCTTCAGAAGATTCTCAATGAACTTCTTAATTATGTAGTATTCAAGATACATAGATATCTATATCCATGTCATCATATAATGTTTTTAGATCATAGTTGGAACATGAATTGAAGTATTCTATAAACTGAATTCAAGAGCAGTTCTCTTCATTTATTGTCATCTAGGGAGAAATCAAGAATATAAATTAAAACCATCTAATTGAGTACAATTGACTAAAATATTCTTTTACCCACTCATCTTAAGCTGTAAAATGGCTTTAAAATGTAGCTCATCCCTGAAAATCTCGATCTCATATCAAATCCCTAGCAATTCACCCGATTCTTCTTCCTTTCAACTCGGAAACCCTAAAAATGAGGGATTATGAGGAAAGAGTGAGAAAAGGGGAAGTTTTGATACCATTATGGATCAAATAAGAGGAGGGATGGAATCTTGATATGTGAGAAATAATTCACCATTAAAGTCTATGCAAAGAAGCTAAACTTACATGATTTCATCATTCCTCGGATCGCAAAACCCTACGTCAACATCTCCATCACTTTCTCTTCTCAAACCCTAACTCTCCCTCTCTCTTTAGGATTTCATTTCTCTGGATTGAATCACGAATTATGAGAGCTCCTTGTGTGTTAGGTTGACCATATAGAGCAATTGATCTTCTTGGGTCAATTGCACATTGACCCCTCACTATACTTTCTCTTATTTTAGTTGAATTTTCTGTCATAAAAATATTACTGTAATTCATATACTGATAAGGTCTAAACTCATCCAAAAATTATGAAAATTTTATATTTTGTTTATGATTGAGTTTCAGATCTCCAATTAGAATTTCAGATCATTTGGAGTTACCAATAAATAACTAAAAATAAAACACTACACTTCTAAAAAGCACTCTGTCAGCATTTTGGTCGAAGTATAGTTAGACTGAGAACCACATTTAAAGAACACTCAAATATTCTGAAATTTTTCTCCAATATGATTTATTGAGTTATCCATAACATATCCAAAATTTAATTAAATACAAAATTTGTACAAAATATGAAAAATCATTTACTACACTGCTATCCTGATCAAATTCCATATTCATGTACTATTAAAACCCTAATTTTTTCCGATTAGGGTTTACATTTCTCAAACCCTTTTTCTTCAAACTAAAATCATAGTTAGAGTTTCTTCTTAGGTTTGAAATATCACAATTGATCTACTATCAATAAAATCTAAACGATGTTCAATCTAATCAAGCATGTAATCATTCAGGTAAACCCTAGTTTACCAATTAAGCACAAATGTGGTCATTACAATTCTCACCCCCTTAAAAGGTTGTGTCCCTGAAACATAAATATGCAAACAAAGTATATTCAAAGTTTATTTTAAGATTCTAAAATCTTACTTGTCATTATATTCTTGTACTTGAATGTAGTTTTCAACATTAAGTCCTTCATTTCTTTTCTAATCACAACATGTTTGAAATAGTTCTCAATGATAACAAACAAATTCTCTATGCCACAATCACTCATAGCAGAGAGAGAGAGAGAGAAACAACCATTTCAATATTTTTTTATACTCTTGAGGTGTTACCTCAACATTGACAATCTGATTCAACTATCTCAATTCATATGGCTCAATATGTACTATTGTTATGTATTACCTCTAAGTCGCAAAAGAGAGTTCACCATGTTCTTTTGAATATTACTATTGTGCTACTAAAATAGCAAAATAGTCTTGAGTTGGAAGACTAGATTCAATATCAATTGTACAATACTACTCACGACATCCCCATTGCATCATGAATGCATAAGGTGAAGCATTACCATCACATTCCATATTATTCTCAAGTATGAACCCACACATAATTCAAGGTGTAACCATCGGGTTATAGCATACTAGGGTTTCAACATCAGTAACAAAGTACTCCATGATTGTATTAGTCATTCAAGGACTATTCATACCCAATTACCATCACTTAGTTATATTAAAGCTAGGTATAACAAGCGATACCTCATTAGGGTTACATATCAATACAATATGGTTATCATCCCTTCTATTCATATGAGTGAATAGGTAAGACTACCTTATTCAGGGTAACCCTTCATTTGTTCCATCATTATTCAACCCATATCACCATACCACAATTGTACAATACTAAGATGGATTACTGGTATGAATGACTACAACTATCATACACCTTTAATTAACATATTGCTTGTACATGTACACTGAAATCATACGTAGAACCAATTTACATCCCTTAATATACCTTCAATAAATTATACTTCTAAAAACAAATTCACATATTACTAAAAGTCATTGTTTTCTCTTATCTCTCTCCTCATTCACTACTACTTACTTTTTTCTACTTATCCTTCTCATTTTAATCATGTAGATTAAATATTCCTAAAATTGAAACATATAAGGTACAAATAGATTATTCATCATTCTTGCTATCACTGCAAGAATTTATCTCATATCACACCACTCATATTGTATTTCTCCTTTTGTTCAAAACACACTTGTTACATTTCAAATTTATATCTTACTCTTTACTCTGAATCATTTCCATTTTGTTTATCTACCTTTCAGATTAACTATCTTTAAACCCTGGATTACTATCAGTGCTAGTTTACTTCTCATAGTGCAAATCTCATGGTCTTGTTTTATAGAGATGCTAGTATTCAAGGTCAAATCACTAGTGACATCCCTTGAACTACTACAACTCTAAACATTCTAGGGTTTGGTCCTTATCAGTAGTATGATGTTATTGTGATGTGACTTTTCTCCCTTAATTTGAAATTCAAACTTTGGATCTCACAAGTTTTACTAAAGTCTTCTTTATCTTATCGATTGAATTTCCTTTCTCTCACTTAGCCATTCAGATAGATTACATTCTCAATTACCCTGCTAGGGTTTCATCATCATATTGTGTGCCATTATTACATTCACTAAATGTCTCTACCACGGTGGTTATGCATCATATATGATTCATTTTCTCATCACTTCATTCCCACATTGCTCTCATTAAGGAAGATATGAAAGAGAAGATGATTTTGAGACTTGGAATTCTTATCTTCAAACATTCAATAATACATTTCTCATATGTAGGTTTAATTAATTATCAACAAGGATACTTTACTAATTAGCACTTTCTTGAATCTCACAACCTCTTTCTTTTATAATATATATTACTCCATTATGTTTCAAACCCTTCTTTACTTTCCATAATCCCCTTACCAAATACTACTAGTCCACATGTCATCTTTAAATTCTAGTTTTCTCTTATGATCATTTTGCTTCTTTTATGTGTATGATCATGTATACCGTGTTGCATATATTTCCTTTTATCCTTCTACTAATCTGAAGTTGAAATTATAAATCAATAATCTCTCTACTAGTATCACCTCATGTTTAATACATTACATATCCTTCATTTAAAATCAAACGGCTCATGCATGGGTGAAACATAGTTTCTCTTTCAATCAAGTTTTTCCTTCCTAAATATAGTCTACCTTTGTATGACTTATTCATGGGTTAAGCTACACTTTTGTTCTTATTTTAGAAACTAGTTTGTTGTTCTATAGAGACTTGGAATCCAAAGGCAGTAAGTATGAATGTAATAAACTTATTAATAAAGGTATACATTCCATGCTCTCAATTATATCATAACCCTCATTCCTTAATCAAGCTCATTATTTCCAACATTTCTCTTTGTTTCAACTAAGTTTCTTATCCTAGTTTTATGATTTATATGCTCATATAATTCTCTTCACTTTAACTCTTCTGAAGACTCTTCACTTCTATGTACTTATTCTATACTTAACTCTTTCTTTCTATTTTCCCTTTGCTTTGGAGTACATAAAAGCATTGTACTTGATTATATGATCCATTCCTCATGATTGATTCTTACTATCTTGGCCCTTACATACTTTTCTCATATCTATTCCATATTTCATATCTAGAGTTCATATGATACCAATAATTAAACTTAATCTAAACCTTATGTCGTGTTCCTTTATTCGCAATTAAGGGTTTCTCATATGAGGCCCCAAAGTTGGATCTCAGATATCAATTCCAATTGATTCTTAGCTATTCTAATCTTTCCCATATGTTTCAACATCTTAGTGTATGTACATTCTCACTATGATGTGGGTCTAATTTATCCAAAGTCTACTCTTATTGTATTTTTAATAGGAGTCATTAGATCCCAGTAACACACCCTGCCAGCCAGACCAGGTCGAACCTGCAGTCCTGAAGCCAAGAGCTACTCAAGATTACTCAACTCCTATTCATCTCAAATGTGTGGAAGAAAACTTATCCACTTAGGAAAGCTCATTCAAAGATCATTTCTAGTCTACTTGATACAAAGAATGTAATTACTAAATGCTACAACTGCATAGTGTACAACAAATCTTAAGGACCCATATATATTTCAAAATACTGAATACCTGAATTCAAACATATAAGAGCTTTTCTATTCATCTCCAATAAAACAATAATATGATATGAAAGTTCTATCTCATTTTATATTTATGCTCTTAATTCATGTTACTGATCTTGTTTCTAACCCTAATATTTCTAGGGTTTCTCTCTAGACCATCCTTCCACTGTATACATGGCCAATATATACATGAAAGAATAGACAGAGTAGCTTGATATTGGCTGATCCAAGTACTCAGATATCGGGCCAGAATATCCAAATACTCAAACCCCCAGAGCTAACATCATAACATCTCCTATCTGCCACACTTATGACTCTAACTTACTAACTTAATGGTCCCTGACAACTCAGCCTAAGCTCTGATACCAAGTTGTTACACCCCCGATCTCACAATTTCCATTAATCATGAGATTAGGGCATAAATTTGAGGATTTATTGTAATACAAGGATCACCCTTAACTTTTTCTTCTTTTTCAAACTCTTTGTTTTCTCGCATTGAACCACATAAACTAACTTTACAAGGGAATCTAAACATTGATTTCTCTAATCTGGTTTCAACAGTAAAAATGCATGTATGAACATTCATTATGTTTCTCATACTTTTAAGCACATAAGACTTGTTGATTTGCATATATTGCTAAAAGAGGAATAATGTTATACATCATCATTTACAACTCTCTCACATATATACAAGGACCTAGAGTGACAGAGACCGACTGAACTTAACTATACTTAGACTTAACTCTTGTGGCAGGTCTACTCTGATGTAATGACCTTCTTCAAGTCCATGTGATATCCCTAAAAATTTTGAGTAGAGGGGTGAGCCTACTCGCTCAATGAATGAGTAAAACAATAATGCAGTCTAAAATACTAAATCATACATTCATCATTCTTGGATAATTGAAATAAAACAAGATATTAATTTCAAATTAAAAGACTAGATATTCAAAACTTACTAATAACATTGAAGCCTACATCATTAGAAATAAACAAGTATGGAAATATAATCCTCACTATGTTCAATATTACATTTAAAGAACAACTGCTACGAAACTGTACTCGAATCTTTCTTAGCCTTTCATACTTATAAGAAACTCTTTAAAACTTATATTATCATATTTTAGCTTATGCCCTGATCATATGTAGTGTACTCTACATACAAAGACTCGTAGCGAACTACGATCTCACCGTACAAGACTTAGCTGTCACACCTAGGAATGCTAAGCCTGAATATGCCGCTGGTCTGCAATAGGAAAATGGCTCTCTGGCCTCGGCACACCTATTATGCCGTAAAAACTAGACTCCTCCTCTAACCTGAGCACACAGGAGGAGAGTCAAGCCACCTATTGGATTTTATGTACTCTAGTGCCCCCAGGATCTCTGGTTGATGTTGGACACTACATACTGTATTTTTAAGGAGACTTTCACTAGGGCTTTGTCCCATGTACCACCTGTTAGTATGATCTGACCCCCGTATATTGGACACTGCCAGGGTTAGGTCATTTCATCCCTACGGCACAGACCTCTCATAGGGAATCTATGGTGTTCATGGCTCCTAAGTCAATTATTTTATTATTCCTGGAAAGCTCTTACTATATTGTATCTTTTCCTTACTTATACTTGATTTTGGTATCTCTATGGTACCACGTCTATTTATTTGAAATTTATAATACAACATGTATATCATTCTAAACTTGGAAGAGTACTATATTCAAAATACTGTGATATTCTAAGTAATCATCATACTATACATACAGGCAGACTAAAATTCTTGAATAAATAGAATACATGTCAACTTGGCACTTTATGCACTAGAATCATGCAATTAAACTTCTTAATACACTGATAATACTGAACTAAATGCTTAACATATTGTTTACCCCTTTCTTAGGGTTTCTCCTTACTCATGCACATATAGCACTTCTCATGTATTCAAACATATATCATGTCTACTCATATAAATATTCTCATTCAACATTTCTCACATTTATGCATGGCATCAATAACATACCTATGTAGGGCATGTCATATCTCTCCACTTGCAATAGCATAACAACATATGCATTTCATGACAAGTATTTGAGTTAGAAAATTTGAAATCATGTATGCATATAAGATAATATTCAGATCAAATCCCACAATATCACATGAATCATTTCAATCAGCCATTTACTACTAAATTAGATATGTATACTTGTAAAAGCATACTAGATTGGGTTTCCATCCTTGATTACTTGCTATTCACAGGATATGTATTATGAAAATCAAAAACTCTATTTGTCCATATATCAAATCAAAGAGATCAAACATGTAGAGTTATATGCACTAGGAACATAAGTAAGATCATATAAGCATAAATCCGAATTTCAGCTATAATGTTGTTCAAGCACCCGAATAACTTGAAAATTAAGATCTTCAGAAGATTCTCAATAAACTTCTTAATTCTGTAGTATTCAAGATACATGGATATCTATATCCATGTCATCATATAACATTTTCAGATCATAGTTGGAACATGAATTGAAGTATTCTAAAAACTGAATTCAAGAGCAGTTCTTTTCATTTATTGTCATCTAGGGAGAAATTGAGAATATAAGTTAAAACCATCTAATTGAGTACGATTGAATGAAATATTATTTTACCCACTCACCCTAAGCTGTAAAATAGCTTAAAAATGCAGCTCATCCCTAAAAATCTCAATCTCATATCAAATCCCTAGCAATTCACCTAATTCTTCTTCCTTTCAACTCAGAAACCCTAAAAATGAGGGATTATGAAGAAAGAGTGAGTAAAGGGGAAGTTTTGATACCATTTTGGATCAAATAAGAGGAGGGATGGAATCTTAACATGTGAGAGAAGATTCACCATTAAAGTCTATGCAAAGAAGCTAAACTTACATGATTTCATCATTCCTCAGACCACAAAACCCTAGGTCAGCATCTCCATCACTTTCTCCTCTCAAACCCTAACTCTCCCTCTCTCTCTCTAGGATTTTGTTTCTCTAGATTGAATCACGAATTATGAGAGCTCCTTGTGTATTAGGTTGACCATATAGAGCAATTGAGTTGCTTGGGTCAATTGCACATTGACCCCTCACTATACTTTCTCTTATTTCAGTTGAATTTTCTATCATAAAAATATTACTGTAATTCATCTACGGATAAGGTCTAAACACATCAAAAAGTTATGAAAATTTTACATTTTGTTTATTACTGATTTTCAGATCTCCAATTAAAATTTTAGATCATTTGGAGTTACCAATAAATAAATAAAAATAAAAAACTACACTACTAAAAATCACTCTATCAGCATTTTGGTCGAAGTATAGTTCAACCGAGAAACACATTCAAAGAACACTCAAATATTCTGAAATTTTTCTAAAATATGCATGATTGAGTTATCCATAACATATACAAAATTCAATTAAATATAATTTTTTTAGAAAATATGAAAAATCATTTACCACACTGCTATCCTGATCAAATTCCATATTCATGTACTATCAAAATCCTAATTTTTGCCGATTAGGGTTTACATTTCTCAAACCCTTTTTCTTCAAACTAAAATCATAGTTAGAGTTTCTTCTTAGATTTGAAACATCACAATTGATCTACTATCATTAATCAAGTCTAAACTATGTTCAATATAATCATGCATGTAATCATTCAGGTAAACCCTAGTTTACCAATTAAGCACAAATGTGGTCATTACATTTTCCCCCATTTTTCACCTCATTCCTACTCTCACAGCATGAACATGCTCCCTCACACCCACCACAGACATGGTACCCCATCACGGCCGTGCTACTAACAAAAACCTAGCTACTTTTCCACTGCATTTCCCACTTTACCCCTACTTGACCTATTGCCTCCCCCACACCTATATATACTTGGGTGGCGGCTCTAGCTTGGGCCTAGCTACCCCTAGCCACCTTCTATCAGCCCATTTTTGCATTCCACCCATTCCACTCAATTTCTATACCTCCATTCTACTCCATTCCACCATTTCCACCACCAAAACCCTAGTTTCCTAGTGCTTTGACCCTATTCCATCATCATCACATGCACCTTGGAGGAGGAGGAGGATGTCTTTAGCAACTAAAGAGGAGGATTCCTCCATATACACCAAGCTCCATGGATTCTTCTACCACTTTCTCCTTTCTTTTTGTATTTTGCATTTCCATGAATAGTTACGCCCCTTAGGTGGGTTGTTTGGGGCCAAAAATGCTACTTTGATACCATGTTGGGGGAAAATGATATGTAAATATTATAATTTCATTTTCTAATGGTTATGATCTATTTCTATCTCACTCTTCATGATTTGCTTGATGGTTTGTGATTGAAATCGTCTAGGAATTTAGGGAAATTACTTATATTTGTGAATTTGGGGATTTTCTCCTAGGTCCAATTCATGGATCCCTAGCTAGCTACCCATCCTCCTACATTCTAATCAATTACCCTAATCCTAGTTGAGAGATCTAAGTAGCTAGTTTAGATAAATTTAGTGTGCTTAGCATGGATCTTTCTCAAGGATAGAATGTTGGTGAATTGAGACCTAAAACCTCACTTTACTCCCATTATTATCCTCAGCCCCTAATCACCCTAAAAACATCTAACCTAGAAATCTAGGCTTGTTTGGACTCTAATTGAATTACACCTAAACCCTAACCCAATTGAGCCTCGCAAGTGTAGTGGGAGATGTTAGGGAGTAGTTCCCCTACACACAACCTAGCATATCCATGTCTAGTTAGTAGTTTAGGATAATTATTAGACTGTAGCTTGTTTTTTTGGTTTGATAATCTAAATGAAATCATAATGCTCACATGTCACCCCCAACCTAATTGATAAGTGCATCCCCCAAACAACCCACATATTCCTTTTATTGCTTTAAAACCCTAATTGCCTTCTTGCTTAGCTAGTGTTAGCTTATTTAGTTGTTTACTTGCTTAATTAGCTTCTTGCTTTGTCCTTGCTTTGCTCTTGATAGTTTATGTCTTTAACTTTCTCTTTTTCCTAGTTAGTTTGACTTAGTGTAGACTACTCTTTTCTTACCTTTACTACTTGCCTTGTCTTTTCTTGCTCAGTAGAATTAACTGTCTAGGGTTAACTTAGGTTTTGATCTTGCTTGTCTTCCTTTACTTGCTTTCTTGTTCACCATTAGTATAATCAACAAACCTCCCTTTAAACCCTTCAACCCTGGACTCCATAGTAGGAACCTAGCCCAAAAACTAACCTAGCTCTAGAGCCCCCTCTTTACCCTGTGGATCGAACCTATACTTGCCACCCTCCTATACTATGACATGACCCCGTGCGTTTACAGGTGTAGTGTTTTAGTTTATGTGAGTATGTTAAGTTTAGGTCTTTATAAATTTTGAAAGTGATCCCACCGTGTGTTGTTTGCTCACAGAATTGCACCTATTCAAATTCCAATTGAGTAGTGTGTAACACCATTGGCAGAAACGTACTAGGCCCAGGTGTTACATTTGGTATCAAATACCCAGATTTTATCAAATAGTATTTAATAATTTATAATTTCAAGTAATCTATAGAAACATGAAGGAATTATTAGGGCATTTTCTAAAGATGATGGTATCTAGAAGGGACCACGACAGAGGGCTAGCAAAAGTTTCCTCTGCACTGCTAGTCAGCTTATGAGGACTCCCGGGTCCGTTCGTCTTGTTTGGACAAAGTTGGATGATCTTTTCCGAAAGTAAAATACCTTTACGCCATGCTTGGTTCATAGAATAGGAAAGGAATGGATTTTTTTGATGGATTGTATTGGATAGGAAATAAGAAAGAAAGGATTATGAATGCAATATTGTGTTTGATTAAGTTTCATGATGGAATTTGTTCACCTGCATCAAATTTATTAGCATGTCAACTGTCGTCTCATTCTTGTTGATATGAGGACTAACAAACATCATCTTCAGTAAGCATCACTACTACTTACAAACCATGAGACAACTTAAAAGAAAAAATCATTCTATAAATTTTGTAGGTCTCAAGCGAATGACCTCCTGAAGAGGGTTTGTAGCAACATAGTGGTAGTTCTTGATGGGAAGAAGTTATATTTGAGGATATTTGTCTACCATTCCATTATAGAGACAAATGTGTAAAAATAGAGGACGTGTATCAAACCACGCCTGCACCCGACGACGGCCATCTACACAGTGGCTCAAACCCTACTCTACTTCGAAGAGACCTTTGTTGTAGCCTCCTAGATGTGCAGATGTGAAGCAAGTAGACACCATCATATTAGCCTATATTCAATTCTTGATGGATCCATGGGTGCATGAGAGGTAAAAGCAACATACGGGAGTCCGAGATGGTTATTATGTGAGGCCTAGCTTTTTTGATGGGGAGAAAAAGTTGTAGCTGATGGTCGGGGTGTTATTTGTCATGGTGTATTAACAAAAACAACATGGACGTGCCACTTTGATTAATCCAGTTGGTAACAGATATGCACCCTAGATGAATTTATTTCCCATGTCTATTTTAACAATCCAAATAGCAAAAGTAAAGTTGTACGAGATGTAAATCCAATCCTAGTGATCCCACAAACCAAACACGACATTAGGGTGTCTCCTCATATTGATTCATCCATTTCTCATCCTCTTGCTTAATAAACCACAAAAGGAATTTCCCTCCTAATCTCAAATTAGGATTTTGAGAAGAAATACGATTAAGGCATCCTCCACCAAATAATGCACATGTAATGTGGAAATAATAATGTACATGTAATGTGGAAATGGTAAAGTACATGAAACATGGAAATAATGATAAAATAAAGAAAATTGATTTTATGGGTTATAAGTATAAACTCTAGATGTAGCTAGGGTTGGTCTAGAAGAACCCTAGGGGTTCAAGGGGCATGTAAACCCTAAGGGGTAGGATGTAGTCCCTAATCTTAACCCTAAAACCCTAATCATAAGAAATGAGAATGGTGTGGTGATATAGAACACTACCCATACGAACCTTAAAAAGCAATAAGAAAAAAAAATGAGTTAATGAGTTAAGTGACCTAGTCTCCCATATATATGTGTGTGTGGAGCATGTCATTCATGTAAAAGGTTTTAAGAAATATAGGTAACCAAAGGATTATATATGCAAATGAAAATATAATTATAACTTGCTTGAACCGCTCATGCTATATCTGGAAGTCTGGTTATGGAAAGAAAGTCATTGAGATGACTATGATCAAGTTCCTGGAGGGGAAGATCAATAAAGGTCAAACCCTTAGAGGGGAAAACCCACATAGGCACCAAGACCCTAGAGGGAAAGGTGGCCCTAATCTACTGCATGGAAAAACCCCTTGAGAGGGTATCCCATAGGTTGAGCAAACAAGGATTGAGAGTTACAATAATAAAAACAACACATAAAGATGAAAATATGAAACCTTTAGGGCTAGTGTGCCAACCCGGGGTGGGTCAACCCAAGAGTGGGAAGATGACCTATGGGGGAGGAAAAACCTTAGACCTTGAGGTCAGGTTGTGGCTAGAGAGCCTAACCTCCTCCGGTAAGCCAAGAAGGCACCCTAGGTTAGGACCTTCCCTAGAAAGGTAAGTTGACCAAATCAATGTAAAGATTGAGGTAACCTTAACTTTCACCTAAAGGGTGGAAAATTAAGAATATAAAATATGAAAGCACATATATTGAGTATGATTCTTTGAACCCAAGTATGACATATCTGAGGAACATAAGGAAAAGTCTCTATGGAAGTGGATGACCATATGAGATTGATCTCAGAAAAGAAATGTTTCCATGAGTCTAATGAGGGGACATAAAGTGAATAATGAAAATAATAAGAGATGGATGAATATGGTTTATATAATTTCATACAAAAATAATGTGCTATAAATGAACGTTGGGAAGGGTAGAATCCTAAGTCAATCCTAAGGTCGAGTAGGGAGTATTAAAGGTACATGGACCGATGGGATTAGGAGTTGATGGTTCCCTAATGCATAAGACCATCTGGTCAGGAGGTAACAACTATGTTTGCCTGAGGTCCATGTCTTAGGAGATTGGCCACCTTCATGATGTTCATATGGCCCAATGGGTGAATGTGAGAGGCACTCCCTAGATGCATAAGGATGAGATCACTCCAAGAGTACATATATCCATAAAAACCTTAAGGAAGTGGCTAAGGCTCATAATACCTGAGGTGTAAATGTAAAAAATACAAATAAGTCATGTTTAATGAAATCATAATGGGAGTTGTGTAAAAACTCAAGAGTGAAAAAGATATTTGACTTCATGAAATATAAGAACATTGTGGAATTAAAAAATATGTATGGTTTAGAGTCACGTTGAGAATAATTTGACGTAAAATGTGATATTAAAAGATGACATGTGGATACACTATCTGTACTCTTGGAATGGGGTGAACTTTTATTTGAACTACATCCAAATGTTCATTTCATCTCATTATGGGTGGGAGAGTTTGGGTAGACACATGTCGTGATTAAAATTGACATATGAGAATAAATACATTAAGTTGAGTCTTATTGACATGATCTAAAGTTGAAGGTGTTACGTCATCCTTATATGATGATAAATGAATAATAGGTGGGAAACCTAGGTGAAAAGATAATTACCAATTGAAATTGAAATCACGAACAAAAACATAATCACCAAGAGATGATATCATGTAATTATTAAGGATGTGAATATACCTTGAAATTGAATTCGGGTACCAATCCTGGTAATAATGTGAGAAATGTACATATCAATAAAAGATGTTAGAGATATTCAAGAAGGGTTGCTAACCCTAAGATTTGAAACTAAGTTGAGTTATCATTCAACTTAAGCTCACTAAGTGTGAATTTTGGGGACAATCCTTTTAAGGAGGGGTGAATGTTATATCCTCAATTTTGATAAAATTGAATGATATAAATATAAAGCATGATTTGATATATTATTGGTGGAATAATAATGTTAATCACCTTTGTATCATGGGTGCAACCCATGGCCCATACAAAGGCCCACGAGACTTTTCTTGGCAAATAGTCCTTGTGGCACAAGTTAAAGAAACAAAAAGGATTTCGTGTTGTTTTGTGTTGACTAGGAAAATCCAATGATAAAGGGATTTCTAAAAATAATGAACAAATGGTATCAGAGCCAATTTCTATCCAGTAGGTGGGGCCCACATGGGTATGTGGCATGCTAGTCTTAAGCCATACGGTCCAGGAAAGTTGGAAAGGGCTATCTGTTGAGACGAGATGGAGCCACCCTTGCACTAGTAGTTGTGGATGGGAGCTGGGTGTCCATGGGTCATTCTGGCTCTGCACTAAAATGAGGAAGAGATTATGAGGCTGTATGGTTGATCCTTGATGAGGACGTCAAGTGTCTCAGCGGGGGAGATTACAACATCCCAGGATTTGAGGCCTCAAATAAATGATCTTAAAAGAAATTTTTAAACTACCCATGTCACCAAGGTGCACCTCCTTTTCAGAGAATCCATCACTAAAAACTCCATAGTTAAGTGTGCTCAGCTTGGAGTAGTACTAGGATGGGTGACCAGTCAAAAAGTTGATTTTGCCTTGCGCATGAGTGAGGACAAAGCATGCAGTTAGGGCTAGTGGTTGTCTGTGGGGCCACTCATCATTCTTGAAACTCTACTAGAGCCTTAGGCAGTGGGCTCGGTGCTACATCTAATTGTTTATTGATCAAATCAATCCTTGGAAATCATTCAAGAAAACATAAACAAACTATATTTTGGGTAATCATAATCATAACCACGTATCTATATGGTGAGCCATACAAAACATGTAGTATATATACTTCAAGAATATTATCCAATCAATAAGAAATCCAAGCAATTAACTTTAATCTGTGTGTTTGTAAATCCTAAAGTATCATCAATCATATTGATCACATTAAAACCCTATTTGGTCCTAATCTAGGGTTTTAGGGTTCCTTTGGTATCAAGTTAGCATTAGGATTGTGTATGATACTCCTAATTCCCATGTTGATCATTGATTTAATGACTCAAGAACCTTAATTCACATTAAGTGTAACCATGGTCATCAAATCTACCACATACCTTTACTAAGATTCAATCATGTTTGCCAACAATATTACATGATATGATCTTTAACCTTGATTGTCCATATGTATGGTTATCCACATAAGAAACCCTAGCTGATCATCTATATTATTTTGATTTCTGATCATGTTCAACAAAATTAATAAATATGGCAAAATAAATAGTTTTAGCATATTCAACCATGTTAATACATAAATATAGGATTTATGTGCTTTTATCACTGCTTTAACTCATATTGCACTACTTTTAAATTTATAATAAGAATTAGGCCTCATATATATTTTATTTAATTTCTACTTATTCTCCTGATCAATTTTCATATATAACTTGTTGGGATCGGAGCTACAAATAATTATTTGTGAATTTTTCAAGATTCACTTACTAGGGCCAATAAGTATACACCACGTCAAGAATTACTTATTATTATTACTCTTTCTTCTATGGTTCAGGGATCTTCTACAAATCCATTTACTCAAAAACCCAGACCCAAAGCCGCTTTCCCCTTGTCTTGCCCAATCAGTCTCACACGGTCTGTCACGACGCGTTGCTGGCGTAGACTACAGTTGTTGCTTTGCCGCCGATCTCCTCTGCGCCTCCGTTATAGGGAGCTCTAGCTACCGACAGAAGGTCGTCCCTCATTGGGGAAGCACCCAAGCTGGATCCCAAGTATTGATCGGGCTTAATTGAAGCTACATCTAAATCCTTTACTAACCATCAGTTGTGGTGACTTGATCCACCATCACTTGTGATCATTAAGTCACCATCGGTTGTTAGATCATCACTATACTTATTTAACACTATCAACTATTAAGCTAATATCATCATTGATTGATATCATCATTAGAGTACTTAGTATTGATCATTAAGCTTCTAACTAAGCCAAAACTTGACTAAAGTGGTGACCATCAGTTGTCACTATCGGTTGACACCCTTAGTCACCACCATCGGTTTTCGAGATAGCAACACCATAGGTTGTAGCAAGGGTACTACCATCTGTTGATGGAGTCCCATTATCTTTACATTGTTTCTAAAAGAGTTATCTTATATTATTATGCACAAAATTCCATATTTTTCTCAGTTAATATATTAAGTCCATTGATTAATATTTATTTAGATAATAGAACATTATTCGTATTTATGGACATAGAAATACCCATTATTATTCTAATTTGTATATTAAGAAAATTGCACTTTATATTAAATGTACTTTATCCATTTTGTTCATATTACTCAACAAAGAAAACATATGTGACATATTTTTTAAATTTTACCTACATGTTAACACATAGTTAAGTTATTATGTTGTAGAACATATTGCTACATAATATGTTATATGTATTAACAATGTTCATTAAGGCATAACTTTATCCATGTTTGGTCAAATCTAAAGAATCAAGTATACCAATCTCTTATCCATAGCAATAAGATTTTTAGAGTCAAGATACTAAATTTGGGTATTATAACATCTTAGTATCCTCTAAGGTGTTACAAATGGACTAAATAATATACCATTATTTAAATAATAGTCCAGTGGGGTTTCTTTACACATGGTATTTCCACCGATAAGACCCATGGCAACCTGGAAGCTATTTTTTTGTGGACTAAATCTTTGCAAGGTCCTAAATCATTTTCCCAAGAGTATCTAATCTAATAGGGCCGCGATGGATCTAGTTATGGGGGTATTTGATAGTTTGTGGAAAATAAAGAGTTTAGTAGAGGAAATCAAGAGGTTATCCACATATTAGGAGTCTGGGCCTCTTATATCTGCAAGGTGATTAACGTTGTGGCTAAGGAGCTGGCAAGATACGAGGGCTACCTCGAGGATGCTCACATTTTTCACGAAGTTCATCAGATGCCACCAACTACTTCTTTGATGTACATGGCGGCAGTTATACCATATGTGAGAAGGGTTTATAGTTTTTGGAGTTGGGTGATATGATTGGAACCCTTTTGCTTAGGCTTAATGAGGAATGATCTCTCTCTTTATCATGTTACCCTTCATTGCATGTAAGGAGGAGGAGGGGTTAATAATGTTACTCCATGTCTTAACTTTTAAAAAAAATCCAATCCTATTCGGAAAAGCTTGTAATTTCATAACAAGAATGATAAATCCATAAATCTCGACTGACTTAATTCATTTTTGGAATTTGTTTGCAAACATGGGTAGTATTATGCATTTCACCCACAGGATGGCGGGATGTATACCGACAACTATATTGTATGATGATTTTTATAATAACTTAGTTGGAGTCATTAAAATCTCCCATAATAGCTTAGTAGGAGTCATTAAAATCTATGTTATAGTGTATAACAATGATTTCCTCTGTTTAATTATGTATGGGTGACTTTTGGAGGCGCAATGTTGCATTCTCATTAGCTCAAGTGATAGACAAATTATAAAGTGTGTCCTATCAATACCGTGACCCCTTAATTATTTTAAAAAAGATATTGAAATAAAACCTGATTATCTCTTAGAGTTTCAAATCCAGCCAACAAAATAAAACGTCTAGATGTACATGTTACAGACGTGTAGCGGACCCAAAAGTGGCAGACAGCAAAGTTAGTTTTCCATCTTTTGTTGTGGTTTTGCTTGTTTGAATAAGGGGAATGAAATAATGAATCATCAGAAACAGAATGCGGTGGCGATAAAACAATTAAAGGCACATGCTTTCAAAGACAAATGCTAAGTGAACACTATTTTGAAACTCAAAACTAAACCTCAAACAATCTCCACTACATATTACAAGATATGTATTTTATTTGTTATACCGTATGTGGGGGAAATTACTTAAAGTTTAGTTTTGGAATTCAAAATGGATCTGCATAACAAACCTCTTCAAAAGCATCAGTTGCAGCGGGAATCGAATCCATTGTTAGGACAAACTCTATTATTAGATCATTAATAAGCCTCTGGTGGGGTGCAGCAGAGGTAACGCAAAGTCAATCTTTTTGAAAACTTCTTCTCCATCGTCCACACTTACACTAGCTTCCAGCGAGGCAGAGGTAGGCGTGGGGTCTCCATCCGCCTCACGGTCATGTGAATCTGGGGGTGGGGAATGGATGCAGCTCCACCGCCACCGCACTGCATTCAACGTTCCCCGGTCTAGCCGGTCGGGTCGGTGCTGCTCGTTCAGTCACTTCCTTGATCTTCTTCACTGGGTCACTCCCTAGGTACTGTTGCGTCACAAGTTTTTAACTTTACCCGACCCCATCAATGGAAGCCGCGACAAGAGTATAACATACCTTGGTTGGTCCCTGCTGCTCACTCGAACCAGTCAGTCGGCAGTAGCCCACTGCTGTGCTCCCGCATGCCATATCTCCAGGTCCGCAGTTATTCCCATCGCCATTAACTCCTCTTCCTGCTCTACTCCTTCCTCCTTCCCGTCGTCGTCATCTTCCTTGGCCGCATCCGCACCCGTGCTGCCCATCCCACCGAACCGCCACCACCGCGATTCTTAAAGCGCCACATAGCTGCACATCCCTCTCCCCTCTCTCTTCCCCCCCCTTTCTCGTCCGCCGCCAGATCTCTCGCTGAAGGGACACCCTCTCTCCATTGTCGGCAAAGATGGCGCCTTTGCAACGCCACTGCAGTGCCCTGCTGGTCCTCTTCCTCCTTGCCTCCTCCTGGTTCCTCGTCTCGGAGGCCCAGAGAGGGCGGCGGCAGATGCTGTCGTACCGGAGGAACCTGCACAAGTTCGCTGGAGAGGAGGATGGATCGGGGGAAGAGGAGAGCTTGGGAGCGGTAACTCCGCCGAAGAAGAAAGCTACTTCCTTGGAGAAGCCGACAGCGGGTAAGAGCAAGACTTTGCTCGTCAAGCCCAAGAAGGCCAATTCCACTTCCAGCTCCATCAGCGGTGTGAAGAAAGGCGTCGGCTTGTCGGCGGCGTCCCTGTTGTCTTCGAAGACAACGGGTGGGACTGTTGGCAATAAGACGAAGGCGGTCGGCCCCAAATCGCCCAAGCCGTCCAATTCCACTGCTGCAAAGCTCCCCCTGAAGCCCATCAAGCCCGCCAAGCTCAACTCCACCACTGGGTCGAAGACCGGATTAACCAAATCATTGAATTCCACCGCCAAGGTCAGTAAGAAAACCGGCGATCTGTTACTACCAAAGACCACCAACAAGAAGAACACCACCCAGTCGTCATCTTCCAAAACACCCGGTACCTCCAAGAGTACCACACCCGCCGTCACCGACAGCAAGAAGAAGACCAACCCACAGCAAGGGAATGGAGGAGACGGCAAGGGAGTGAAGAAACCCCACGGCCTTGCCAAGCCAACCCAGATCCTCCCTTGGTTAGACGACGGCGACTACGGCGGTCCCGACGACCTGATCTCCGAATTCCGGGACCTCCCAAGCAAGTTCCACTCCGCACTAGTCCCCGACCTCCACCGGATCTCCACTACATCCAAAGCCTACCTAACACTCGCCAACAAGGAATTCGCCAAGACATTCAAGCCTTTAGTTGGCACAAGATACGCCCCATCAGCAGCCACCGCCGCCTCGGCATTCACGATCCTCCTTCCACTCCTCCTCGCCGCACTCCTCGTCCGGTGCCTCCGCCCACACCTCCCTCTTCAGAAACTGCTCCTGTCGGTCCACATCTACCTGGCCGCCTACTTCGCCACACTGGCAATTACCGCGGCTTTGACGGGGCACGAGCCGCTCCGGTTCTTCCACGCCTCGTCCCCCAAGTCGTATGCCGCAACCCAGGTGCTGCAGACGCTAGGCTACGCCATGTACCTTCTGTTACAGCTTGTTCATGTTGCTGCTGGTGGGATGCTACTTGGTGCGGCGCAGCTGCTTGTCGGTGTTGCTGTGGGTTTGCACTATTATACCGCAGTGTTCCATAGGGCCGTCGTCGGGGAGCCGCCAAGGACGAACTGGAGGGTTCATGCTGTGTACGCCGTGTGCTTCGCCGCTGTGTGTGTGCTTGCTAGAGCTGAGCGGCAGAAGAAGGCGTATGTTGGGGAAGGCGGCCGGGAAGACGGGAAGAAGAGCTAGGGTAGGTTGCTAGCTTAGTTGGTAAAAATGTAATTCTTTTGGCTCTCAATCGGCTGCTACCCTCGCCGACGGTGGCGGATCAAATTCATTGGTGGAGAAACCACTGTGAAGTGGCAGTGTGGAAAGAAAAAAAAAACTACATGTTTCAAAGGTGAAGGAAAGGCTCATCGGGCAGAATAGCCATTAGATTGTTGCCTCAGCTTTCTCAGTTTCCTCAATTGTGTTTGTTTTATTTTGATTTCCCTCTCTTAGCTCAAACCACAGGGCATCTCATAGTGATGATCTCGTGCTTGCGCGAGTATAGTACAGATGATATATCATTCAACATTTGTTGTTGTTGTTGTTGTAACAGTAATAAATAGGACAACCAATCAAGCAAACAAATCATTCTTACAATTGTTCTTCATCATGTGGTCATTATGTATCTTTCCCCAGTCTCGAATATCTGAAATGCTAGTTATTTATTTCCGGCAGGGTTCACGGTTGTGCTGAATACAGTACTGATACAAAATCAATGATCAGACAGGTTGTTAAGGACTGGAATCGTGCTCATCTTGTTGTTGTTGTGAAACATCTTTGAGGCTGTGCGCACAACTCTGGAGCATTGTATCAGACAAATTCAGGCAGTGAACCAGTAAGTAACAGGAGGCACTGTCGGTGGCCGTTAGTTTTGTCATGTTTGTCCAAATCACTATTGTTTCTCCCCAGTTCCTGTTCCGGTAGGGACTGATCGGTAGATTTGTTGCCGGTGTCAAAATGAAGATAAACGCCGAGAACGCCAGGCGGGGTCGATGGCGGAGTGCTGCAATAAATGGGAGGTGGAATGGACGCGCTACTAACTGCTCTCAGCCCCAATCAATAAATGCATGATGCCAACGATTCTGGGGGAAATGGAGCCCAGCTGATGGTGGTACAGAGGAAATGGACCTCTCACTCTCACGAGTGGGTAGTTGGGACTTGGGAGGTTCATCAGATGTATGTAACATGTGCCCTAAGCCACTAGGTGCCACTAGGTACTCATTCACGTGCCTGGGATGCCTTGGCCTATTGGATCCACAATGATTTTGAGTTGGGCTAAAATTGGCTCACGCCCACTCGCCATAACGCGCATTTTGACGCACGCATCCCGCTCCCTAAACCACCCGGTCTGCTGTCAACATTGTGCGCCCCCTGCCCCCATTCAGCGCCTATCCCCTCGCCTGCACCGTACCGACAACCCAGTGGCCAGTGACAAGTCACGCAAGTCAGCGAAGCCTGCTTTGGATTTTCCCCCCAAAACGTCTCCACTCCCGCACCCTCCCTTCTCCTCCTCCGCGGCTGGTCTTCCTGCTCCCACTCCCCCGGGGATTTCTTCTTGCTCCCGTCTGCTCCCGCCTAATCGCTCCTGGTCTTCCCGCACCTGTACTCCTCCTGCTCTGCGTGCCTGTACTCCTCCTGCTCCCCGCGCCTCCGTTCTTCTCAGACATGGAATTTCGACTGAACTCCAACAATTTTCAACCGACCCCAGTTTTACCCTCTCGGGGAATGCGGACAAAGAGGTCGTCTGGGAGGAGACCCGAAAGAAGCTTAAGAGGGGCGAAAAGAAGGATTGCCGTAATAAGGTCGACATCTCCTCCACCGGTGACATCGCGTCCATCTCCTCCACCAGGTCCACCGGCGACAGCAGGTCCACCGCCGACAACTCTTCCCCCGGAGACAACAGCTCCCGCACCTGACACAATAGACACAACGGCTCCACCACCGACGAGAAAAAGAAAGATGTCCTCGTCCGGCTCTGCGACGAAGAAGCCTAATTCTGAAAAGGCCACAACTGCTCCACCACCAGCGAGAAAAAGAAGGATGACCATGTCTGCGATGAAGAAGCCTACTTCTGAAAAGGCCACAACTCCACTGCCGGCGACAACAACTGCCAGCACATCTCGCCTACAGCAAAAGAGAACCAAGAAGAGTCAGAGAAGGAAAAAAAAAGGGCGGAGAAAGAGGCAGAAGAACTCAACGAGGCAAAACCATATGATGCAGATAAGCAGCCAACGCGGTTGAAGTCTAGGTGTTTGTGGAAAATCTTCAAAGACATATACAACACTTTCAGCGAAGAAGAACAAGCCATCTTCGCAAAAACACCTTTCAAATGCCTACTTGGCATCAAACGAGTACCAGGTAATGACACTATGCTGGTAGAGGATCTGGCATCCTGTTTCAACAACCAAGATGGGACATTCAACTTTGGGAGTCAGAGATTGGAGTTCGCTACAAATCAAATAAGACAGCTTGTGGGTGGTCTTCCTGAAAGAGGTATTAATTCTATTTAACACTGCCTATGTACATATCATTGCGCTCATGTAGGTTTAATTGCGCCTATGTAATTCTGTTTAACACTGCCTATGTACCCTTATATGTTATATTGCGCCAATGTGTGCACGACTGCGCCCATGTAGGATCCAATGTGCCCATTTAGTTGTCATTGCGCCCATTCAAGTCGCATTGTGCCCTATATAAGTTGATTTGAGCCAAGATACGTTTTATTGCGCCCATGTAGGTTCCATTGCGCCAATGTGTGCCCGACTGCGCCCATGTAGGATCCAATGCGCCCATATAGTAGTCATTGTGCCCATAAAAGGGTCATTGCGCCCATATATCTTTCCTTGTGCCCAGTTTAGGTGTCATTGCGCCCATGTACGTATCATTGCGCCAATGTGTGCCCAACTGCGCCCATAAAATGGGTCATTGCGCCCTTATATTTTATATCGCGCTCATATATCTTCCTTTGCGCCCATATAAAATGGGTCATTGCACCCTTATATTTTACATTGCGCCCATTTTATGTTTTGTTGCACCCATATATCTTCCTTTGCGCCCATTTTAGTTGTCATTGCGCCCATGTACGTATCCAATGTGCCCATTGAGCATTTTGAGACCAATGAACCCCCATTGCGCCCATTTTATGTTTTGTTGCGCCCATATATCTTCCTTTGCGCCCATTTTAGTTGTCATTGCGTCCATGTATGCATCCAATGCGCCCATTGAGCATTTTGAGACCAATGAACCCCCCATTGCGCCCATTTTATGTTTTGTTGCGCCCATATATCTTCCTTTGCGCCCATTTTAGTTGTCATTGCGCCCATGTACGTATCCAATGCGCCCATTGAGGATTTTGAGACCAATGAACCCCCATTGCGCCCATTTAGGTGTCATTGCGCCAATGTAGGATCCAATGCGCCCATTTAGGATCCAATGCACCTAGTGCGCCTATAAAAGGGTCATTGCGACCAATTAACGTCCAGTTGTGCCCAAAAATTGGTCATTGCGACTAATGAACGTCCAATTGTGCCCATTTTAGGTTATATTGCGCCCTTATATGTTATATTACGCCCTTATATGTTATATTACCACCAATGAACGTCCAATTGTGCCCATTTTTTTTTTAATTGCGCCCATATAATTTGCAATGGTCTTATGTGCGTCCTTTTTGCCCCCTTTTACATTCCAATGCACCTCTTTTTTGAATCCCTTCAACACCAAAGTTACATCGAATGTTTTCATGTAATACAGACGGTAGGGTCACTTTCAAAAAGTTAATCTCCAACTCATATATCTGTCAAAAATATTTTGGTGGAGATGATCCAAGGTTAGCATCAATTGTGCAGAAGATGCAAAGTCTTTCTCCTGCAAATACGGATGAGCTAAGGAGGGACCGTGTGAAGATGTTGGTAATTGTATTATTCGACCACTTTCTCTTCCCCTCTGGCTCTAGCCGGATCATGAATTGCTTGTACCCCCTCGCTGAAAATTTAGATGACCTTGACAAATATGAATGGGCCGTCGCAATGCAAGAACTACTTTGTCAAGGATTTGATCTAGTGAATGATAGGAAGAACGATGGAGGCCCACCCTGCTGATAACGATATTACATTTTTATGTTATATATTTTCCTGCTAAATAAGCAATTTGCCCACTTAGCATTAACAATCCGACAGTTTGGTTGTAATTTATATTAATACCTCATTTCTTATGAACTGTCACAGCCTTGGTTATTGAAGACGGGAAACTTCCTACGAATTGAGCACCCCAACGAGCAATTAATCATAAACATGTGGTCTTATGCGACAAGGTTGTCGGCCATACTCCGACAAAAAGATCTGAAATTAGATTCCTTGCCTTCCACAGTTTTTTATGATCGTGTGGGTCAACCAGCCGTATCCAGAAGTGAACCTACCCAAGGTGCAAGCAAACAACATGCAATACTAGAAAGGCATAATGAAAATGGCAACATGGGAGCTCTGCTTGCCGAGATTGAACAACTGAAGACCGAGCTGGCGGTGGAGAAGAGATTTGCAAAGGAGAAGGAAATAAATAACAAGAAGTTGTTCATGAGGATGCAAAAAGACTTATACATACTTCATGACTACTGTGACAAGTTGCACACTGCTAACATGGCAATGAAGCAAATACTCTCTGAGATTGATGAGTACACCCAGCCTTGCGTAGAGCACTGGCCAAATCATGACAAGGAAAATAAACGCAAATTGTATGTTTGGGAAGAAGCCTCACCGGAGAAGCAACAACAACATACATTTACCGGAGAGTTTTCCCCAAAATCTCCAGCTAAAGAACATTCTTTAAGTGAAAAATAAGGTATTGACTTCTAACAAATGCAAAATTGTTGCCAATATTGTCTAACAAACCTTGATCCAAGATTTTCTCGTCTTTACAGAAGAAAGTAGGTTGTCATCAAGCCCCAAGTCTCCTGTAACAGTTGACCTGTCTTCAGCTGAATCCCCCAACTTGTTGATAAATGTACAACCTTCCAGAATAGATAAGACAGCACTGGACCACCTCAATGAAAGTGACCAACAATTGCTGAAGTCGGTGATATCCACTGTAAAAGTTGGTCAAACCTTGTGGCTGCATGGAGATACTGGAGTGTTGGAGGAGGACTTATTGCCAAGCCTTAAATATCAAGGTTTTGTCTCGGAAACGGTAACAAATTTATATAAATATTCATATGCGCCTATCTTTATTTGTGGCCATATATGTTTCATTGCACCCATATATGTTTCATTGTGCCCATATATGTTTTATTCCTCCCATATATCTTTCATTGCACCCATATAAGTCCATTGCGCCCATATATATTTCATTGCGCCCATTTAATTTCAATTGCACCCATATATATATCATTGTGCCCATAAACTATCAACTGCGCCCATATATCTTTCATTGCGCCCATATAAGTCCTATTGCGCTCATATACATTTCATTGTGCCCATGTATGTTCAATTGCGCCCATATATATTTCATTGTGCCCATTGTTCCCATGTAATTTCAATGGCACCCATATAAGTCCAATTGTGCCCAAATATGTTTCATTGCACCCATGTATCTTGTATTGCGCCTATATAATTACAGTTGCGCCCATGTTGGTTTGTAATGACTCCTACATTTTATTTTTTGTAGTATATACAGTCGATGTGCCAAATTTTGCAAGAACAGTATGCAACGAGCTGTGATCATCAAATGCCCATAATACTACACGTCAATACTTGTCGTTCAATAGAGGGAGGTGATGACAGTAATATAGAAATGTACTTCACCAGGCGATTGGATGAATTAAAAACAAATGACAAAGCCATAATGGTGCTTCACTCCAATTACCATTGGCATTTGCTTGAGATTAGCATGAAATAGAAAATTATGTTCCACTACAACAGTGCATGCTTATACCGTAATAAAAAGAATTGCCCTAAACATCTTCCATGGGACGCCCATGAAAAGGTTGCATGCAATATTGTAAGAAAACATGCATCTCATCACATACTTAATGTATTCTTTCTTATATACTCCTTTTAAGACATTGCTTGCAATTCATTTTACAGGGCGTGTGGCTGAAATACTTCTTCGCACAACATTTGGGACATGAAGCAAATGAATGGAAAGTGCAATACTGCAGGGACAACCCACAACAACCAGCTGATAGAAATGATTGCAGACTATTCACTCTACATTGGATCAAAAGAATACTAAATGGACAACCAATTGTAGGGGATGAAACTACTACTAAAGATATTCACAGGTTGAGAGGGACGTTTGCAGTACAAATGTTGAGGGACAAGTCTAGCCGCGTCAAGACGTGAACAATAATGCATCAAAAAATGAACAATTAGGTGTATATTTTGGAACTATGTGTTGATGTGCCTAATTTCATCTGTTGATGCGCCCACGACATGTATATTTTGGAACTATGTGTTAATGCGCCTAATTTCATCTGTTGATGCGGCCACGACATGTATATTTTGGAGCTATGTGTTGATGCGCCCACAACATGTATCTTTTGGAAGGGTGTTGACGTCCCACGTCATGTATAAATGTTCACACTTTTTTTATTGCCGGGGGAAACCCACCCCCTAGGCGGAGGCCCAGATAGCAGGGAAGGTAAACCTGGGAGATCCGTGCCCCCGCACACCAGTATCTCAATAAGTCACATCAGAGGCCGGCTGACGCTGTGGAAAATTCATTTCCGAGCAGTGATTCCAGCGGGAGTCGAACCCGAGACCCTTCGTGAGGGGCCCCAAGCTGTGACCAGCAGGGCTACTGCTCGCCGGCATAAATGTTCACACTTCATTTATTTATTGTATCAATTTGCCCACTTCATTAGTCAAGGCTTGTATTTGATTACTTCATAACTATGCACCCACTTTCTTAGCTAATGCGCCCACTTCCCGAACTAATGCGCCCACTTTCTTAGCTAATGCGCCCACTTTATTAGCTAATGCGTCCACTTCCTGAGCTATTGCGCCCACTTTCTGAGATAATGGGCCCACTTTCTGAGCTATTGCGTCCACTTCCTGAGCTATTGCGCCCACTTCCTGAGCTATTGCACCCACTTCCTGAGCTATTGCGCCCACTTTCTGAGCTATTGCGCCCACTTTCTGAGCTATTGCGCCCACTTCCTAAGCTATTGTGCCCACTTCCTGAGATAATGCGCCCACTTTCTGAGCTATTGCGCCCACTTCCTGAGTTAATGCGCCAACCGCGCCTACATCAAGAGATAATGCACCTACTTCCTGAGCTAATGCGCCCACTTCCTGAGATACTGTGCCCACTTTTAGAGCTAATGCACCCACTCATGGCTTAACACACAAACTACATGCGTCAATGCGCCACTTCTTGGGGACGTCATATATCAATGCGCCTACTACATGCGTCAATGCCCACTTCATGGGGCCCTTAATATACACAACATTAACCAAAATACTATATTTTGTCATGAAGATATTCATTAAACATGCATAAAATTTACAACAGTTAGTTACACTTAACCCAAAATATACTGGAATGATATTGCCTAATAGCTGAACATTATTGTCACTGCACCTAGTTAATGACTTGATGCACCCACTTCATTAGACAATTACAAAAAATAAGTTAAAATGCGAAAGACGTAGACTTCACATACTGGTTTGCATCTTAAACACTACTAGTTTTGACACTTCTTAGCTTTTGACATTCTCTCATCATATGACTTGTACCTCTTTTTACGTGGTCGACCAACTTGGCCCGCCATATTTGGGTTTTGAATTCCTTCAACACTAGCATATTCCCAAACCTATAATGCAAATGTTACAACAACATTAATAAAATTGTTAAACTTGATCATGCCTAAAACTGATTTATTCATATATAGAAGAAATTGCAGCTTACACCATCTGATACCCCAACGTCCCTTTTTATTTTCTCCAATCCTTTCATAATTAAATCAAATTTCTCCAGAGACATTGCAACTGCCTCGCCCAATGACTGGATGTTTTGTACGACGACACCATACCTATCCTCAGAGTTAGTATATTCAACACGTTGTATAGTGTCCGGTTTGCTTACAATTCGTTTGACATCCTTCCTCCATCTATCAATCAAGTGGTATTCCTCATTCAACTTGACAATACCAAGGAACATATACACAACAAACATGTCTACATATAATGCCCGATGATTCAAACATTAAACAATGACACATAGCTCCGAGTTTTGATGTGCTATATACCAATTGAAATGACTTCAGTCGTGGCACAAAGATGTTAGAATCAACTTATATCCTCTTCCTCTCGAAAACCTCAAGGAAATACAGTTCTCCGATTGTCATTCTATGAACTGTGTTGCAGTACATGAGGCCTGAAGCTCTGTTTGAAATTTCTTGAAAATGTCCAGTGAGTACCATTCACCAAGTTGACGTTCCATTTCAAAAGTAGTCCTTAGTACATGATTTTTGTGAACGCATTCGTAGTCTGCTTCGAATTCCTTCTTGAACTTCACAGTTACAGCAAGTTCAAATTGTTCAATAAATTCTTTCAGCGTCATTCTTTCTCTAAAATAACCTTTGAAAAACACATTGATGGATTCACTTCTTTGTGTTGTAGACATTCCAGCCCAAAATGATGTTTTCACATAGCATGGAACCCACATCTTCCGGATAGGTACATCTGTTGGACCCATCTATTTTGTTGTAAGTTGTGCAAGTTTACCAATTCTGTCCACTGATTTTCAAAATCAATTGTAGTTATCGAGTCATATACGGCTCCTTTGATAGCCTTACGTGCTCCTTTAGAATTTTCAAACTTCTGCGGTTGCTTCTTTATTATGTGCCACAAACACAATCTATGCTTGGTAGTGGGAAACACTTTGACAATAGCATTGATAATGGATTGAGCTTGGTCTGTTATTATGCCTTTAGGATGGACACCTAAAAATTTAAGCGTTTATATACACAATCAGAAATGAACAAGTTTTGAGTGATGTATAACCGAATTGGAGTAGTTTTCATTACCTCCCATGCATGACAACCAAGTTTTGAATAACCATACGTAATTTTGCATTGTCTCTTCGCATAAAAGTCCACAACCAAGCAAAATTGTTTGACCATGATGGTTGACACCCAAAAAAGGAGCAAATGGCATCTTGTATTTGTTGGTGAGATATGTACTATCAAACGATACAGCATCCCCAAAGTACTTGTAGGCAAATCTTGCTCTAGAATCAGCCCAAAAAACATTCTTTAAAACACCACAGTCATCCAAATCCATCATGTAGAAGAAGTTAGGATGAGCACACTGCATCTTTGTGAAATACTCATGCATTGCTTTGGCGTCACCTTTTATGAGCTTTATTCTCCTAGACCGTGTTAACAGATTCCTTGCATCCCTCTCTGTAAATGTTAGATTGGTTACTCCACCAGCTTCAACAACAAGTGTAGCCATTGTCTGAGATGTTGATATACCGGCCTGGTCATTAATTACAAACCTTCTCTACTGCATCAAAGAGACGGTCCTCATGGACGGTAAAAATTGCACATGATCTGCTCCAAGCATAACATGGCTGTGGTCATCATTGTAGTGGTCAGTCATATATAACCCGTTCTTCAGATGGATAACAATGTGAGCAGGGCAGTTCACTCTAGCACTACACCTCTGAGCCATACTATCGGTACTCTGTATAGTTTTCCCTTGTTTCATACAAACCATCTTTACCCTAGATATTTTTCCCTTTCTATTCTTACCAGAACTACGAACCCTAACACCAAAGCCACGAGAAATACCAAAAATTTTACAAAAATCTTTCACTTCACCAAGACTAACAAAAATCATTCCAACAGTAGGAATATTGGGATCTACAACATAAGAGAAAGAACAACATTAGTTGGTAATCCTCATAGTTTGTGTACTATTGCGGCCACTTAGTGTAGAATTGCCCCCACTTAGTATAGTATTGTGCCCAGTTAGTGTAGTATTGCGCCCACTCAATGTAGTATTGCGCCCGCTTAGTGTAGTATTGCCACAAAGAAAGATATATGGGTGCAATTGAGATTATATGGGCGCAATGAAAGATATATGGGCGCAGTTGAGATTATATGGGCACAAAGAAATATATATGGGCACAATTGAAATTAAATGGGCGCAATGAAAGATATATGGGCACAATTAAAATTAAATGGGCACAATGAAAGATATATTTGCACAAATGGGCGGCGCAATAGAGTTATATGGGCGCAATGGACTTATATGGGTGCAAATAAAGATATCTGGGTGCAATTGAAATTATATGAGCACAATAAAACATATATGGGTGCAATATGACTTATATGGGCGTAATTGAAATTACATGGGCGCAATGAAATATATATGGGTGCAATTGAAATTAAATGAGCGCAATGAAAAATATATGGCTGCAAATAAAATTTTATGGGTGCAGTGAAACATATATGGGCGCAATAGACTTATATGGGCGCAATAGACTTATATGGGCCAAATAATGATATCTGGGCGCAATTGAAATTATATAGGCACAATGAAATAAATATGGGCGCAATAGGACTTATATGGATGCAATTGAAATTACATGGGCGCATTGTAACATATACATTATCTATGGAATATACATGGGCAGAATGAAAGATATATGGACGCAATGAAAGATATATGGACGCAATTAAAAATAAATAGGCGCAATGAAAGATATATGGGCCCAGTTATTATTCAATTGCGCCCATATATCTTTCATTGCACCCAGTTATTATTCAATGTACCTACTTAATACTGCATACTTAATAACGAAAATATAGTATTCATCACTAATTAGCATTAAAGAGTGCGCGTATTAAATGCCAATGATCATTACAAAATTCCGTTAATCAGTTCTTGATAAATAACCTTGATCAGTAGAGAATTCTTCTTCCTCATGTGCATGGGGTATGTTAAGATCAAATTCTACAGCATGATATTCTTGGTGTACTTCCTGTTCTTCTTCAACTACATCTTTCTCTTGTAAATATTCTTCAGATTCATCACCAAATTCTTCTGCAACTACATCTTCCTCTTGCAAATATTTTTCAGATTCTCCATCACTGGTGTCATTGGTTTCCTCGGAAGAATAATTTTCTTCATAATCACTTCCAAGTTCTATATCTACTCACAAATTCAATTTAAATGATGTATGAGATGATAAAGAGTTTATACATGCTGCAAAAAGATATATTTTAACAAAAGTAATAAATTAAGAAGTTACCTATATCGAACTCCATTTCTTCCATGAAGTAATAAATGTAGAAGAACAAGTAGGTGGTGAGGAAGAACGACAGAGAGAATTTAATGAGGAAAAAGAACATTTGGATGGGGGGAGGGACGATTTAATGGTCTCTAACATCATATTTTCCCTCTTAAATGTGTCAATCAATGCAGCAACAATGGTCTCCAACATCCTATTTTCCCTCTTAAATGTGTCAATCAATGCAACATCAATCAGAATTTTCCTTTTAAATGTGTCAAACAATGCAGCAGTAATCAGACTTTCCCTCTTAAATGTGTCAAATAATGCAGCAGCAATCAGACTTTTCCTCTTAAATGTGTCAAATAATGCAACAACAATCAGACTTTTCCTCTTAAATGTGTCAATCGGTGCATTAATATGGAATGGAAGGCAATGAAAGGCCGCTCAATTTGTACAAAAATGCCCTGATATTGGTTAATCCATTTTCTTTCAGCAGCAGGTGGGTTCTTTTTCCCTCCACCGAGTTCCCCCCTAAACCACAGAACGTCCCTTCATTTCTTCTTAAATCTGCCCGAAAATGGCATTTATTGCAACTTCACAACGATCAAATCGATGATTAACTGGCGCATGCCTGCTGCCCACTCCCCGCGCGTGGTCCCGAGACGTTCAGAGCCCAAACCGCTCAAAACAGATCAAAACGGGTCCCGCCACTGGGAAAACTGCTCCCACCCGCGCGTCAAAATGTGAGTTACCCTCAGTGCGCGTCCCGGAGGTATTTTCCTTTTGAGTTTGTGGTCGGCATTGTCAGCATCGGTTCAATTCCCTCGTTGCATTGGACTCGGAAGATGACGACGATTCGGAAGATGACGACGATCCATTAGTTCAGACGTCTTCCTCATGTTTTATTACCTACTGTGGAGATAATAGTTTCTTAGAGTATTGTGACGTAGAGCACAATGGAAGGTTGGGGTTGATAGGTGGTGTAGCGTTCTTGGATCTTTCATTCTTGACCCCACTAGTCATGTCTAGGTTTGAGATTATGTCGAAGAACAAAATATTAGTAAGAAAAAGTTCATTTTTTTAAAGTAAAAAAAAACGTTAAATTTAAAGTAATAGAAAACTATATCGTGTCTTAATTTCAATTAATGTCGTAGTAGACATAATGTTAAAGAAGAAGACTGTCAAAAAAGAGATGCAAACGATAAAAGGGACAAGGATTGTTTTTATTTTTTATTTTTTCTGTGTTTACTATATGAATCCTTTTAGGTTGTATATGATGGGGCACTACAGCTTTTAGATCCTTGGATTGTTATCAAGATATCTCAATTTCAAACCTCGGTATAATTAGAATAACCTACCCGGAAAATTTATTTTGGCTGTTATCGCCACTACCCCAACCCTCCACCACATAAAGATGGCATGATGCAATGCAGAGACATTTAGAAATATGCTTCCAATCTGCAAGCCTTCACTTAACATTTCATCTAGAGTAAATCAAGCGTCAATATGTATATAAAGAAAGCCCTACCAATACCTTCAATATAGCCTTATTAGTACACAGTTCGTAATTCTAAAAAGTAAAGCAAGAAGTTGTGTCATTAGTACACAGTTCGTAATTCTAAAAAGTAAAGCAAGAAGTTGTGTCCAAACTCTACGTGCCATCACACGACTGCCATATTATAAATTAAAGACTGCCATATTATAAATTAAAGACTATTTCGTAACTAAAAGTAGATTACACTTTTTTCTAGATTAGAATAAAAGAACTACTTTGTAATTGAAAAGAAAAAGATGTGATGCTTCCATCTTCAAAATTTTTGATAATAAGAAACCAATAATATGGTATATTACATAGTCAAATGAAAAAATAATAGAACAACATTAAGAAGATGCCATCAAATCACTCAAAAGAAAGCGTCCAGTATACGTGAATACCCACAACAAGCACCAAACAATTTCACACTCTACACAAATACATTAAAATAGAAGATTATTTCAACTACAGCGTACACGTTGAGAGTGAATATTGCAAAAATACATGTGCACGGCTATATGAGGATCTGACACTATGCAGTCTCCCAAGCTCTGGCTCTATTACACCCATGTCTCACGATAACATCTAACCATAAGATTAGGCATAAGTTGATGATTAAACATAATACAAAGATTATCCTCAACTTTTTTTTTTAATTTCAAACTCTTTCTTTGCTCACATTCAATCACATATGCTAAATTTTCAAGAAAAATTAAGACTTGTTTCTAATCTGATTTCAACAATAATACATATCTAAACATTCATTTTATTTGTCACACTTTTATTTCATACGACATGATGATCAAATATATTTTCTATTATTAAGAAAATGAAGTTATAAATCATCATTTACAACTCTCTCACTACTCTACAAGGACGTCGAGTGGCAGAGACCGATCGAACTTCACTAATCTAATACTTGACTCTCGTGGCAGATCTACTATGACATTGATATTCTTTAGGCCCTCATGATTTTTCTAAAAAAATGTGAGTAGAGGGGTGAGCCTACTCGCTTAGTGAATGAATACCTCAAAGAAACAATATAAAACACTTTAATATCTAAAGATATAATATTGAGCTACTAAAGAAGGACAATGAATTATTGAGGAACTAATCATTCACAAACATATATATGACAAGATACTCTAAATATCCAGAAGAAGTACATCATTATTTGAGCATACTTGATTAATCACATAAGAAACTAGTAATTCAGAATCATACAAATGGCAAGTTATTAGAGATAACCACAAAGAATATATGAATAACTGCAAAGTTGATAAGGGAAGACCTAGATAATCTCAATATTACAAGCAATAATCTTATAAAACATGTGATGTGATTGTAATTTGAGGTGGATAAAGCCCCTTCTGTTCAATTTTTTGGTACAACAAACGAGGACCATTTGACAAGATGCATATTTCTATTTTCCTACACACCTCCCCATAAAAGAACTTACGTGTAAGTCTCAAACACAATTCAATTGTTTGGAAGAGGAATACATCTTACAAGAAATGAGGGAATGCATGTGATATAGGAACTTACAAGTATATGTCTAACAAGCTCTATTGAGGAATTTCATGTGCCAAGAAGGGTTTTCAAACACGAGTTGGTAATTTGTAAGACGGTGAGGGAAAAACTAGATAATCTCAATAATAGAAGTGATAATTTTTCAAACGTGCAATGTGGATGAAATTTGGGGTCGCTAATGCCCTATCCTCCTATTTTTTTGGATGACTGAGGAGGGACAATATGAAAAGATGGGTCTTTATATTTTCCTTCACACCTTCCTATAAAAAAATCATATGTATAATGCCCAAACACGACTTGATAACATGGATTTCCAAACATAGGCTGGAAGTTTTAAAGGAATAAGGGATAACCAAGGTAATCTCAATAATAGAAGCAATAATCTTAAACATGTGTGAATGTAATTTGAGGTGGATAATGTTCATCCTCCCATTTTTCTCTAGATGATAGAGGGAGGATCATTTGAACAATGGATCTTTCTATTTTTGTACCTACCTCCCCAACAAAAAACTACGTATAACGCCCAAATACAATTCAGCTTTTTAGAAGAGGAATGCATCTTATAAGATATGAGGAATGCATGTGACATAGAGCGATTTATAACTGTAAACATCAAAGCTCAATAGAGGCATTTCGTATGCCAAGAAGCTAACCTCCTAATCATATTGTCCAAGATAGGTTTCCAAACACGATTGCTAATTTGTAAGGTGGTGAAGGAAGACCTAGATGATCTCAATATAGTGGAAGTGATAACTATTGAACATGCAATGTGAATGAAATTTTAGGTTGATAATGCCTAGGATGAAAAGGGAGGACCATTTGACAAAATGGGTATTTCTATTTTATTTTGTACTTCTTTATATGATAATCCTATGTATAAGGTCCGAACCTTGAATTAGAAATATAGCATATAAAATAATGGGATCCTGTGAGCGAGGCAATCATAAATGTGCGTTTTACGGCTCAATTGAATGGGATCCTGTGAGCGAGGCAATCATAAATGTGCGTTTTACGGCTCAATTGAATCATTTCATACGTTGCCCAAGATGGGTTGGTAATTTGTAAGTTGATAACGGAAGACCTAGACATTTCATGAGAATTTTTTTCATAATGTGGTTATTGTTTAAAAAAATACCAATCCACAAAGTTTTTAAAAAATTTAATGAGTCACGACAGATTGTATAATATGCTAATGCTATATTCAACGAGACCGTTAAGCACCCCTAGTCTAATCATTGATGCTAAAACAATGTGGCAATCACAAATAAAAATGGTGATAGTGAATCACCTTGCCTATGACCATTTCTTCTCAAAAAATATCTATAGGGTGATCATTAATAAGAATAGTCAAATGACCCACGACGATACATATTTTTATTCATTCAATCCCTTTTTTAGAAAATGGTGTCATGTCGTACATAAAGTAAGAAATTTGTCCATTGATGTTATCAAATGCCTTTTCAGAGTCAACTTTGAGGGTAATCAGTTCTTTTCTTTACAAGTATATAGTATCTCGTTCCCCATCATATAAGCATCTTTTATACGATGACTTTTTGAAAAATCCTTTGTTTAACACGGACGATGTAGTTCATTTGCTATAATTTTGTAAGAGTTGTTTATATGATGGGCGTAACTGATTAGTTTGTGATAGATTGTCAACTTCTCCGATAATACTATCAACTTTGTTGCTAATTTGACTGACAGGCTTAAACTGGTTTATTTTGGTATTTTCCCATATTACATCGAACATGTTTTGGAGTGAAGTTGTACTTTACCGATAGCCCTGTAGTCACATCCATTTCTTCATGGCAGAATTAAAACCGGCGTCGCATTGGCTTATAAGAGCTGTTACCATGGTAGCCGCGGGCCGCAGCCACGAAACCAGTTACTTCTAACCTATGAAAACCAGCTAACAGGACAGCCACCTAACAACCCTCTCACTAATTCTTTCAGTTGTTGAAACTGACCTGGATTGCCGATTCATATTTATGCATGTCACAACCAACATCAAACACGAATACATGCATCTACTCACAACGTGGTGGGGACGGTTGCAATGTCCCGGAACATCGTCGTTGTCGGTACCATGATTTAGTAGCTTCAATTTCCGATTATCTGCGGCGTGTAACCCGGTCTCTCTTGTCCTATAGATGGATGAAGTGTGATGTGAACGCCCTGCTGATGTGGTCTTCTTTCAGGAAAGCTGTCCTGTTTTTACTCATTGTTTGGTTGTCTTTGTTGGACTGTGCTGAGAATCTCCGCTGAAGTCCACGTTGACTCCGGCCCCGGACTCTTGAGTTAACTTCATGGGCCACCGAGACTAAGGTCTCCTTACAAACACTCTTGATCTCCATATAATATTTGCCCTTCTCTTCTGATATTCCGGGCAAATTTGTTGGGCCACGAACTCGGTTGTGCCCCGGATAATCAGGAAAAAGATGCAAGCCCCATTTCCAGCCCATACAAAAACTGTTTCACGCATGGTCGGATTCAGCCTAACCCGATATGCATATATAAAAGACTACCGTATAACGGGTTGATGTTTGTCGTTCTCTTTTCATGGGCTTTCTTTCAAAATCGGCACAGGACCAAGTATCGCACGAAACATCACATTTTGTGCAAATATAGAAGCAACTTTGAGATAACGAGTATCAAGTCGGGTCCTACTGAGTTCTGATAGCGATTCGCCCGAACTACCGTTGGAACTGAGATGTGCAAACTCGTTGCCCACATCCGTCTCGTTGTGATTTTCTTTTATCCATGACTAGTGAGGATTTCAGCTGAGAACTTGAGATTACTTTGGCGTAGAGAATGCATGTTCAACACCTATAAATAGACCTAGGTTGTCTTGTTGAGGGATACAAAGTCGCAGACAATATTACAAACTGTCTAGGAACAATTTCAACTACATAAATAATTAAACAAAAATTATCTGATAATTTTTTTTTGTTTTTTGTTTTTGTTTTGATATATAAAGCATGATATTCTTATTGTGCATGAATAATGCATACTGATAGACCAACATAAATCCGATCACATTTGTTTTTGATTGTGACAACTCTCAATTGATAAAAAAAATCGTTGTGCTTACCAAAGCTTAGTTATATCTATAATCATTTTTTCACATTAGCATTGACTTAGTATTCCTCTACTCCAGTCTCTAAACTATGACATATGACAACATTTTTTAACTAAAAAATTATTTTTTTAAATGACTATCAATTGTGTATGTGTGAAGTATCACCACTAATAGGTGTTGTAATTTGATTTTCTTACATAATGTAAATATATCAGTTTGTACTATTTATGATTGGATATTTTTAATCACTAGTAAAACTAGATCCTTACCTAATGAACATCATATTTAGATCTTAAATATATCTCTTTCAAAAAGAGGATCAACCAAATAAATTTGATTGATATGAAAATATGACATGTATCCTAAACTAGTATTATTCAAAGATTTACAAACATAAATTGGATCTTTGTCTCTCCTCTATTATTTAAATCTAAGCCCCACCTTGCTCTATGTTCTTGTCTTACCTTCAATTTTGTATTTGAATATGATTTAATGCATAATTGATAACTACTGAGTGCAATTGATGCCTTGGTGACACTCAATTTGACCCTTATATAGTTTTCAATTCTATCACTAATTACCATACTTTTCATTTATGTTGGAAGTAATATTTGAATACATAACTACCTATTTCTCATGATCACCTTGTAGAACTCATTCTTACGATTCCAAAGCATGTCGTTTCACTCAATTTTGAGTTGGGATGAGAAAGCTACGCTCATTTAAAATTACATTGGTTTAACCTTGTTTAATCCCTTTTAGATGTGATTTTATCCTTGTTGGGCCCCAATTTCTGGGCCCGCACACGACCCACTAACCCTTCCTCTTTTCTAGGCTCGATCCTAGCCCCCCTTTGACACCCAATCATAAGCATGGATATAAGAGCAGCCAATCTCATGCCCTTGGATCCTTCAGCCACGGATTACCAACCCCATCCAATGGTCAAAACTCCCTCTCTCAGCTCCGTACATTGCCCAACGTCAACGGTGCTTCCACCTTCATCTACCCATCCAATGGCGCCAACCTAACCCCTTCTACTCGCCATTTTAGTCAAAATTGGCTCTAGCTTTCCCTCTGTCTCGTCTCTCCTTCTTGTTCCCCTCTCTTTTCTTTCCCTTTCATGCCTGAATACTTCTCCCTTTTGTCTCATTCTCCCTGACCTCCTGGTGCTACCGTCATGGTATTGCCTCTGTGGACCCTCTTTTGAACCCTCTCAGTGAAAAGGAGCTTCGTGGTCGACCTCGCAGGGTCAAGGCACTATCAGGAAGCCACTTCTTGGGGGCTTCAGTTACCCCTATCCCTCTTGCGTCTTCTTCTAGCGGCTGAGGCACCACCGAGTCTGGCTCCGAGAGCAAGAGATGATGATCTATTGGGGGTGACAACCAACAATCGGCGATCCCGCTCAATGAGTCATCTGCCCTAGGATTTGACGGCTCTGAGTGCCAAGCACCCACCACAACCCTTTTAACCCGGCGATCAACAACAACAAAGACCTTTAGGGATAGCTCCCCAAACAGTGGAGAGCCATTGGGAGTCTCTAGAAATTACACCATGGCATTTGAAACCTCTAGGCCCGCACCAATAGCCCACTAAGTGGCCCTTTTACGACCTAATTAAGATATTTTTCCTTCCAAAAATCTCACTTTAATGGTGTTTATTTCTAGACCATATATCTCCTAGGTCCCTAAAACTTTTTGCATGGTGTAATATACCATTTTGCTTAGAAAAATGCCACTTTTCTCATGGTACCAATATCACTTGCTAATTATGTACTTTACACCCCTAATTTAGTAAAAAGTGATACCTTTATGGTTTTGTGTATATTAATCACCTTCCACCATGCATATCATGTAGCTTTGATGATCTGTTACTCTCAATTCATGCCAATCAATAACTTTTTTTTCATTAGGAATGTGTTTCATTGTCTTGGACCATATACATGTAAACTAATGCTTATAATGACCTTTCACAACTAGCTATGACTTAATAGACGATCCTTTGACATACATATATGTTGCAAAGTGATCTTATATGGGGCTTTGGACCAAATTATCATCATGCAAACTTTGTACTTCGAAACCAATAATCTTCCTAATGTTATGTCCCATGTTTGACTAAGGTCTTATGGACTTTTGCCAAGATGTAACTCATGTGACCTAAATGACTTACCTTGGTGCACTTGTGCCCTAAAGGATGTCTATGTGCTCATATGTTGGAATCCTTTAAACCTTATGGAAAGTTGATCCCAAATGTTAAAACCTTTATGTTCACCTTATGATCAAATCTTTTATAGTGAATATGAAATGTCAAATCTTGATTTATGACTTGATTTAATTATGGGAACAAAATTTCTTTTAAGGTGGGGAGGATGTGATGAACTGGATCTTTTTCTCTCCTCTATTATATAACTCTAATCCCCACCTTACTGTATCTTCTTGTCTTACCTTCAATTTTATATTTGAATTTGATCTGATGCATAATTGATAACTACTTAGTGCAATTGATGCCTTGGTGACACTCAACTTGACCCTTATATAGTTTTCAATTCTATCACTAATTACCATACTTTCATTTATGTTGAAGTAATTTTGAATACATAGCTACCTGGTTCTCATTATCACCTTATAGATCTCATTCTTACGATTCCAAAGCATGTCATTTCACTCAATTTTGAGCTTGGATGAGAAAGCTACACTCATTTGAAATTACATTGGTTTAGCCTTGTTTTATCCCTTTTAGATGGGGTTTTATCCTGGTTGGGCCCCAATTTCTAGGCCCTCACATGGACCACTAACCCTTCCTCTTTTTTGGGTACAATCCTAGCCCCTTTTGACACCCAATCAAAAGCATGGATCTAAGAACAACCAATCTCGGGCTCTTGGATCCCTCAACCACGGATTACCAGCCCCATCCAATGGTCAAGACTCCCTCTCCCAACTCCGTACATCACCCAAAATCAATGACACAGCCACCATCACCTACCCATCCAATGGTGCCAACCTAACCCATTCTATGTGCCATCTTAGACAAAATTGGCTCTAGCTTTCCCTCTGTCTCGTCTCTCCTTCCTATTCCCCTCTCTTTTCTTTCCCTTTCATGCTCGAATACTTCTCCCTTTTGTCTCATTTTCTCCCTGACCTCTTGGTGCCTTTGGCATGGTTTTGCCTCCATGGACCCTTTCTCAACCCCTCTTAGCGAAAAGGAGTTTTGTGGCTGACCTCACAGGGTCAAGGCGCGATCAGGTAACCACTTCTCAGGGGCTTCAATCAACCCTATCCCTCTTGCATTTTCCTCTGGTAGCTTAGCGGTTGAGGCACTACTGTGTCCAGCTCCGTGAGTGGGAGACCATGATCTGTTGCGGAAGACAACCACCAACCTCTGATCCCAGTCAAGTCATCAACCGATCTAGGATCTGGTGGCTTGGAGAGACAAACACCCACCGCAACCCCTTCAACTCAGTGATCAACAGTGACAAGGGACCTTTGGGGATAGCTCCACAAGCGGTGGAGAGCCACCAAGAGTCTCTGGAAACCGCTCCGTGGGGGTTGGAACCTCTAGGCCTGCACTAGCAACCCGCTAAGTGGCCCTTTTGTGACCTGATGAGGGTATTTTTCCTTCCAAAAATCTCATTTTAATGGTGTTTATTTCCAAACCTTGTATCTCATAGGCCCCTAAACCTTTTTCATGGTCTAATATACCATTTTCCTTAGAAAAATACCACCTTTCTCATGATTCCAATATCACTTGCTAATTCTATACTTTACACCCCTGATTTAGTAAAAAGTGACACCTTTATGGTTTTGTGTTTATTAATCACCTTCCACCATGCATATCATGTAGTTTTGATGATCTATTGCTCTCAATTCATGCCAATCAATAACTTTTTTGCCATTAGGGATGTGTTTCATTATCTTGTACCATTTACATGTACACTAATGCTTATAATGACCTTTCACAACTAGCTATGACTTAATAGATAGCTCTTTGATATACTTATATGATGCAAATTGATCTTATATATGGCTTTGGTCCAAATTATCATCATGTAAACTTTCTACTTCGAAATCAGTAATCTTCCTAATGTTATGTGCCATGTTTGACTAAGGTCTTACATACATTTTCCTAGATGTAACTCATGTGACCTAAATGACTTACATTGGTGCACTTGTGCCCTAAAGGATGTTTATGTGCTTATATTCTTGAATCCTTTAAACCTTTTGCAAAGTTGATCCCAAATGCTGAAACCTTTATGTTCACCTTATAATCAGTCCTTAAAATGACTTGTCAGATGAATTCCATTGTATCATACTCAATTGCACTCATGACTTATATATGACAACTAATGTGATGTGAATACACATATTCATGTCTTGAGTCTAATCTTGCATGAATGACCCTCTAATGATTACCATTCCAGCTTAGACTTTCAATCAGTAGGATTATCATGATATTACTCTATAATCCTAACTTGATCTACTTAGTTCTTCTATGGTTTGGAAATGTATAATATTGCATGAGATTGATCTAGTATGCCTAGTTATTATCTTACTTCGTTGAACATTAATGGAAATCTAAATAAGATGCCCCCTACTTCTAAATCAGAGTTTATACTCATCTTGTAGTATGCACAAGGTGGATGATTTACCTGGACCTACGATTTAGCATTAATGTTTATATTATGTTGAATCAATGTATGTATGTTTGATAAGATGGGACCTGATCCAACCCTATTCTAGGGCTTTATCTTGTGTCATTTTGTACTTTTATCACATTCAAATGCATTAGAATTACATGTTATTCTCCCCAATATGATTATCATTGCAAATACGCTTATGGATGTTCTTTGCACTGTTTTTCAGGTACTTGGACCATGCTTAGATGGACTAGGGAGAGAGAGGGACCCAAAGAAGGCCCCAAAGTCTCCCTCAACCTACCTCAAGTGGCCAAGACTCATCCCCGAGCAAAGACATCCGAAATTGACAAAGTAAGAAGAGAAATCAAGAAGTCAAGCCCCACCACGGTCGTGGCCCCAATGCCACGATCGTGGCTTTTTTGCCAAAATCCAACAGGTTGCAACAGGGAAATCCACAGATCGCCCACGACTGTGGCCTCTCAGCCACGACCGTGGCCACTGAAGACAACACGGCCGTGGCACCCTGCCACGGTCGTGGGAATTAATTTATAAGAAGTCAGGTTGCAACAGGGAATTGGCCTCACTGACCACGACCATGGCCAAGTCGCCACGACCGTGGCCGATGCTGATCAAGATGCCCGTGGCCCCTCCCCACAGTCAGCTCCAACCCCTCCAAAATGGCTGTGTTACCCAACACGGCCGTGGTGCATACTACCCACCACGACCGTGGCACTCCGCCACGGCCGTGGCCACCACCATCTCACCACTTCCTTCACCCCACGACCATGTTCACCACCCCACGGTCGTCCCCCACTACCATCACCACGGCCGTGGTACACCCACCACGACCGTGGTGCTCACATACCCTATACAACGTTCCACTATTTTTCCTATTTTGCCCCCACTTAGCCCTAGCTCCTATATAAGCACTAGTTGCTCCTAGGGCTCGAGAGAGAGAACCCCCTAGCCGTCACGCAGCTGCTCCCTTGCATCCATTGCTCCCATCCACCCATTTCCTTGCATTCAACCCCATTTCCATACATTTTCCACTCATTTCCACCATAGAAACCTAGTTTCTCTAGGTTTCTATCCATCCATTCCACCATTTTCATGCACCCCTGCACCATTGGAGGAGGGAGGACGTCTGCAGCTGCTTGGAGGTGAAGAAGAAGGCCACTTCATCAAGCTTCATGGAGTTTCCTCCTCTTCTACCCCTTTCTTTTCCTGTTTTCATGACTATGTCTAGCTAAGCCCCCTTGTGGTGGGCTGTTTGGGATTAAAATGTTACTTTGATACCATGTTGGGGGATAAATTCTTGTAATGAACTCAATTCATATTTATGATGATTACTTCTTGCTTCCATCTCTTTTCCTATCTTATTGCATGTGGTTTGTGCTTCTTGTATGAATTGCTTATTTTGAGGTTTTTGATGGCACTCCATTTCTAGGAGGAATTGGAGTGTATGCGGCAATCTTAGGAATGGCTCCTAGGTCCAATTAGTGGATCCCTAGCTAGCCCCCTTTGTTCCTACATACACACCCCTCCTCTTACAAATGAGTGTGAGATTTAAGTGGCTAGTGTAAGTGAGAGTGATGCAATTGCCTAGGGCCTTCTAAAGGCTAGAGTGGCCAGTGGAATGAGGTTAAACCCCTTCATCTCCACTCCCATCTCTACCCTCAACCCTTAATTGTCCACTATCACTTACCCTAGAAACCTAGATTTGGCCAATCTCACTAGAACTACACCTAACCCTAGTCTTCTACTAGTAGTATAGGGTATGTTCTGATGGCATTGCCCTTGTTGCTTGGTTTAGTAATCTAGATATGAATTGAACACCATGCACGTTTAATGAACTCCCCCAACTAAAATCAAAGTGACATTCCCCCAAACGGCCCACCCACCTTAATCACCTTGCTTAAAACCCTAATCGCTTAGTCTGCTTGTTAATGCTAGCTTAGTTCAATTGCTTTAGTCTAACATAGTCAATTGCTCAGTTCTACCCTTCAGTGTTAACTTAGGTTCTTGCTCTTGCTAGTGGTTAGTTTAGTTCTTTTTTGCTCCTTGCCTTGCTAGAGTAGTGTAGCCCTTCTTGCTCCTGCTTAGTTAGTTTGATAACTTAGTTCACTAATTTGCTTGCTCTTTCATAATTTAGTTTCCTTTTCGCATCTCTTACTTTCTCATTAGTGTAATCAACCAACAATCAATCTTAAAACCCTAAAAACCCTACTCTCCGCACTAGGAACGTAGCTCACGCCGTCTAACTCTAGCGCCCCCTTTATCCTCGCGGATCGACCCCGTACTTGCCGCCTCACCTATACTACGACACGACCTCGTGCGCTTACGGGCGTAGTGTCTTAGTAGACGTAGGTAGTTAGTGTGGGACCATATAAATTTTGAAAGCACAATCCCATATCCCATGCACTCCGACCTCATGGGGTGTAAAAGCACCACTAGCGGAGACGCACCAAGCTTTCTGGCGCACGAAACCCTGCTATTCGTGGGGTGTTGGTATACTACGATTTAGCATTAATGTTTATACTATGTTGAATCAATGTATGTATGTTTGATAAGATGGGACCCCACTTGAACTATTTGATACCTAGGTTTAGGAGAACATCCACATGACATGTTTCATGTGTATTTTAACTGAACCCTTTGAACTAAGACACCATGCTATATCTCTTCCTTGCGAGGATCCCTTGGTTTGGATCATCACTAGGGATCTTACTCAAGAAAAATAGCTTGTACTCTACTTGTAAGGTACACTCAATCTCTTGACCCTACTATGTTATTGACATTATTTATATGTATACTTGTACAAATGCTTGGCTAGGTAATTACTTGTTTGAGCTAGTGTTCTTATGACTACCTACATTCTTGCTTGTTTATACTATGTTGATAAACCTTGAACATAATCTAAAGAAACCCATTATATAGCCTTATGTACCTTACTGAATTCTTGGGATAAGGGCACAAGGCATGATTGAGACATGGTTAGCTCATTGACTTTAATCTTGAGGTCCCTTATGTATAAAAAGGATAGATAATCTTGAGCACTCTTATAGACCCTTCCTTTGAGGAAGTTGGCCAAAGGTGTATGTTAATATAATGGATAAATGCACCTATACTATGTTTTATATAAATCAACATCGTTAAATTTTCTCACCTTGATTGCTTCTTCTTGATTATTATCATGTTCTAGCCAAGCAACTTTTACTATATGCTTAAAAATGTTTACATGCCTTTCATAGCATACTCAATGCACTCACATTGATATATACTATTTATCAATTTTGTAGTTTCCAAAGATCCACTGCACTCTGGACATCAAACGAAACACCAATGGGTATTCTTGAATATAGAAATCTTACATGTATCTCTATCACTTTTCAGTATCTCGTTATATCTTATTGTTACTTCTTTACATATATATTGCCTGTGTAAAATATTCGATCCATTCTAGGGATAGACGCCTAGGTCCACTCACCTTTGTTTGTCTAGCCATTAGGAGTGTGGACTTAGAGTAACAAACATTTCCGTGACAAATTCCTAGTTTATGCTTTATTGAAATATCCTAGATTATAGTTATTTTTGTAATTTTTTTTTACAAAATTGATATTGAAAGTTAATTGTCAATTTATTAAACGAGTTCAATCAATTCTAATGCAACGTTCTTTGGTTGTGCAATTTCTTTTGTAGAACAAAAAAATACCTAGAAAGTAAACTCATACTGATTGAAATTTGATATAGAATAAAAATATAGTATATAGTTATGTAATTATCCTCAACTTAAATTGTACAATATCTTGTTGGACATTTGAAATTAAAGTAAGTAGGTGAATGGAAACCATATAATTTTTTCATTTATGATGCTAAAAAATTACTTACTAGCAAAAGGCTCACCCACCACATGGACAATTTGTTGACTTCTCCTGTACATGTTAATGATATAGTCATATGATACAATTGAAATGTGATTCATCTAGGAAATTTTACTGGACACAAGGATTATCATATGGACTAATTTTTTTGATATAATCACCAGCTATGTAATATAATTACAAATAACATCTTATGCTAATTTAATACCAAAAGTTTGATAGATTGCATATGATTGTGTGGAGAAAATAGGAGAGTCATTGTTAAATATCGTAAAGGTTTCATATTCAAAGGATATTGCATTTCCTCTATTTAAAATGTACTTGGTATGACACCAAATGTGGCTGTCATAAAGATGAGATGGGTGATGAGCTAGTAGATATATCCTTAACAAATAAAGCAAGAAAACTTTTGGAAAGAAAAAAGTACATAAGGTATAATCATATCTTGTGTTATTATTTGATGTATTAGTAGATGATGTGTTATTTTAGTAATTTTAGTTATTACATTTAATACTTTTTGATTTTGTAGGGCCATTCCTCAATTGGGAAAACAAAACCACTTCGTGCTCTTCTACAATCATGTCCTATGGCTCTACAAAATGAAGAAAATTATGCCTTTGAGAATGACAAAAATATTTATCATGGTTTATAATACAATATAATCACAGTTTCATTGCTCTACTTTTATATGAGATATACCAAACATAATCCAAGAATATATTTGAAATCATATAGGTTTTCAATCAAGTTCATCTCTCAATATGGGTGAATCGTTATGTAACCTATCTGGTATGTTTACAAAGTTTTAGTGAAATTACAATCAGATATTATTTAATAATTTTGTTACATGCATAGTAATTAAGCCTCGCCATAAAAAGAAGTTGAAAGAAACAAATAAAAAAGACGATGCATGTTTGACTTCAAATGAAATAAATGAAGAAAATATGAGAGTTCTTGTAAAACCCATAACCTGAATTTATGGTAAAACATGCTTAATTAACATAAGTGGATGCTTAAAACCTTAATCAAACCATCTTATGTTCTTTGATATCATGCCAGAGAGCTATGTTTCAAGTTTGGTCTAGTTTGGACACTATTTGAGCAAGTGTTATATATGTGCTTGTTTGGTCTTTATGAAATTTACTCATACCTACGATTTTTCTTATAATTTGTTACATGCTTGATGTTCCTCACTTGTTTTCATATCATTCTTGATATATTTGTTCCTTGGGGCGCCTTGTTCTACCTTGGTTTAGTGGTGACACTAGGGTTTTGCTTGGTGACCAAGGGAAGGCAACAACTGAAGGGTCACCTATTGTTGGAGGTTGAGGGATCCACTAGGGTTGACATCTGATGGTCAACATAGCTTCCACAACTGATGGATCTCTTGGTTGTGCATGGAAGTGATGTTTTGGCCATGGGACACATGGCTTGCATGGTTTGACACCTCTATCTTCCTTTCTCTTTGACCCTGAGATTTATATACCTCCCTCCTCCCTTGCAAACAAACTCTTTGGACACCTCTTCATCTTCCTTGCTTCTTGGAGCTCATCCCTCTTGCATGGTGTAGAATAAGGAGCTCAATGTAGAAGAAGTTTGGTCGATCTAGCTTGCATGTGTACCTAGGGTTTGGATCTACCCTCTCTTCAAGCTTGTGGAGCTTCTTTAGCTTGCTGTTGACCAAAGAAAGTGACATCCCCTCTTTTCCTTCATTTTCCTTACTGCCCTACCTTCGGTCTCTTCCTTCTTTGTCAGATCCATGGCATTTCTTGGTGGAGCATGTGCTAGAGCTTGAATAACACCTTCTTTCTTACTTCCTTAACCTAGGGCTTGCTTGTTCTTGGAGAAGGAGTTATCTTGGATGTGTGGAGTGCTCAAGATAGGGTTTTTATCTCTGTTACTCCAAGATACCTTGATATTTGGACCTTCTTCATCATCTTTGAGGTAGGTTGTATAAATTTCTCCACGTTTATTGCTTACTCCTAACTTGCATGCATAAGATCTTGCTCTCATATGTAGTACTAAGTAGAAAGATGCTATCTTTGGATAAGGTTTGAGATTATGCGGTAATTTTTGTATAGACAATCTTCCTTGATAAACCCTTAATACCTTGTGCACATTTTCACCTTGGGCATGGAAGCTCTAGACCTTGCATGCATTTGTGACTCAATGGTTTTGGCTCCCTCAAACAATGGATCTTTCCTTAGGGATTTGGAACTAATTTTCCCTTCTTGTGCTGAGCCTGATGGTTTGACTCTTGTGTTAGATGACCTTAGTGCTCTTTCTAAGTGGTTGCAAATGACAATTTTTCTCCCTCTAATCAAACTATGGATTTACTTGGTGCATTAGATCTATTTTCCACCTAGTGTTGACAACAAATTGTGTGTTTGGGTCAAGAATCGATGGTGCTTCTGGGTTCACAAATGGTGGTCCTTCTGTACCTATGGTTGATGGTTCCCAACCAATGGTCCCACTGGTTTCTCAACAAAAGATGGTTTCTCTAGATGTTCACATTAGATGGTTTTTAAGGTGTCAACATCTGATGGTGGATCTGATTTGCACAATTGATGGTCTTCCTGATGTCAACAAACGATGGTGCTTCTAGTGTTGACATCCAATGGCCTTATTAGGTCTATGATTCGATGGCTATCCTACAAATTGAACCAATAGTTTTGCATCTATCAGAATCGATGGTTGTTGAGCCCTATGTTTTGATGGTTGGTTTGATGCTATAATCCGATGGTTATACCTTGAGTCCCGTATGAGTCCATACTTGAGTGTGGTAGGGTTTTTTGATGGCACTATTTTGGATTAGGTATACATATTGAGTTCTATGGAGGCAACATGCATAGAGGAAGCAACAACATTTTATCCACATACCCTATGAGAAGATCTCATCAATAACAATGTATTTAGAAAAAGGGTGTGTAGGATATACCTCGTCGCAGAGCAAGTCCGACAATGTTCCTTCATGTTGTGACATGCTTAGACCCTCATGTGCATAGACAGTCCTCATTTCTCCTTCAAACACAGACATCTGATCCTCTAAGTCGCTACATCATCCACATGGATGGACTAAAACTCCACGTCACACTTCCCAAGCTAGTGAGAAGGAGTCCTTCTTCTTGATGATATGATAGCATCGTATCACTCTCCTTCTTTCTCTCTTGGGGATGATGATGGCTAGGGCTCACCTACAAGAGCATTATCTTAATGGTCCAACCATCGTACCTCTATAAATAGGAGAAAAAAGGAAGCATGGTTTTCCAGAACCCTTGGGTAAACAAAAGGGCTAAAATTGTGTTTGAAATGAGCTGCTCGTGGATTACTAAAAGAATATTCTAGAATCAATTAATTAACCAATTAATCATATTAACTGATTGACTAATCTTTGTCATCTGGATATACTCAACCACTTAAGATTAGCCAGCTGACTCAAAAAAGGAATCTAATTTACAACTTAAACATTTTAACCAATTAACTCAAATTATATTCTCATATTAATTTAGTAGATCAACTAAACATTTAAGTAATCAATGTGATTCAGAACATTTCAAATCACATCCACAATTATCTCGTATTCCAATACATCCTATGTGTGTGACCTGACAGGCTCCAAACTACGTTGGCTGTGATATTCATAATCATGTTATGATTTCATAAGAAATTATTTGTATCTAGAAATACTTCATTATTGTTCAAGTAATTGGAGAAGTTGGAGAACAACTTCATCTACAATATGTGATTGGTGTTACAATGATTGTATAGTTCCTTTGTATCTGATATCCAGATTGAACTCGAGGCAAGGAATCCTCCTCCTCTTCAATGATAAATCCATGTTCCTTGAACTAGAGCAGACTGTCTGAGATATGTGTAAGCTCAATCTCACATATTGACTCACACCATTATGGCCATGCATTTCTCAGTCTCTCTTATCATGTGGCCAGGATATCAAACTCATGTAGGAGGGACAAATCCCATCTACATCACTCATAGTCATCCCCATGTGTCACAATGTACCCAAGCACAAACTTTATGGCAACCCTTATGCAAGATCATAGTGGATGATGTCAAAGTTTGCCGAACGACATGTGATGAGTGTAGTGACTTCAGGTCTAAGAATCACAATCACCACCATCACTATAAGAGATGATTCTGACTACCAATCATGGTTACCATGTGTCACTCTCAAGGTGAGTCTGTCTGATACACTATTCTGTAATAAGTATCTATATGCTTGGTTTGATATCACATATCATGACTATTGAGATTCTGTCATCAACCAACACACACTCTAGTCTTAAGTGTTATTATCGTCTATCATCCTTACACAATAACATCTGACTAGGGACATAACAAAAATGCATATACTCTTGACATCTATATGATCTCATTGTTCAGGTCCTCAACCTAAAAACATATATCATTGAGTAATGTCAATCTATAGACATTTATTATGTTAACTAGTATCTCACAACTGAATAAAACATAATAATTTGGAAGATTGCCTTTATTATTGATCAAATCGTGTACAATATATGCCATAACAATCATCATATGGTTGTCGCTCTGGGCATACATACCAACAATACCATGATCGAATGGAGGTTCCAGGGTTAGGGTTTGTGCTTTTGCATAAGTAATGTGTGTGAACTGATGGTTTATTTTTGGATGTTGATTTGTGACATCAATTCAACTTATCTTGTTGAACCTAAACCTAATGCAACTAAATGATGATGGGTAATCATACTTAGCTTCATTGTATATTGATATAATGAAGGAATGATCTCTTAATGCTATCGTAACACTACTATGTTATCTTATAAACATCATATCTCTTTGATGCATTGTTATGATGAACCTGTATACCACCAGTGTGATGAGGAATGTTGAACCTTCTATAAGGTGTGGAAAGATAATGATGCTCTTGTAAGAAATAATTTGATGGTCTTAATTACCTTTGGGCATGGTTGATCCCTAATGGTAGTGTGATCCTCTTCATGTGTGACAAGGTTGGTATCTCGTGGTGAGGTGATAACAATTGTATCTCATACATTTTATATCTTCTGTAGTCATAACATACCCATGTTTTAGTAGAAATCTTTTAGGGTTTGTATGTAACTTGATTGATGCAGTTAATAGATACCCAATTTGCATTAACTAACCAAGTGAAATGCTAATCATGTAGTTACCTATTCCATAGAACCATTCCAGTGCTAGGACTTTCAGGATGGGGAAACGAGTATTCCTAAGGGAAGCTCGAAGTCATATACATAACTGATGAGTATGAGGGCGTAGGGAGAGTACATCCTTGTCATCCTGATCCCAAGGTTTGGAGGATGGCTGTGGTCATGCCTTGGAGTGAGAGCAATTGAGGACATTTCCTAGATATTCATTCATGTGCCGTGATTGAGGAAATGTGTGGTTGTACCTCAGATGATAGGGTTTTGTATACCCTAGTTACTAGTGTCGTGACCTATATAACAAGGGTGAACTAGGTTATTTTGTAGCTTGGTTATACATTTCATTGTAACAGACTCATATTGAGTGAGGTTGGATAAGATCTTTGGATTCCAATTCTCCTATATCTTTTACAAAACTGATTTTGACTTAGAAATGATCAGTTGGAATTTGAGTGGTATACCTCAAACTCCCCAAGGATCAATAAAAGGCATAATACAATTGTGTAGCATATCTATTTAAGGGTTAAACTCGATTCACATTGGTTGATAACCCTTGCTTGTTTTCTTCTAATGTTTAGTTGTTATATAATGTGGTAAGAGAAATCAACTATTTAGAAACAATAATTTTATTTGTTCCCTTACACATCATGTTAATAATCCTTGCCATTATACTATATATTTAGTCTACTTAATCTATTTAACTTATTCATTAAATAATCTATTGTAATTGATAATCATTGTTGAGAGTTATATCTCTCATTGGGACATGTGTCTCACCTCGTGGGTCACCACATCTTTTTAGGTGATCGTCAGCAACTTCGTCAGGTTTGTGGAGGTGAGGAGGAGTAGCTTGGAGAGAAGTAGGAGTAGAAGGTTGGCTAGTATTTAGTAGTTCCTTAGAGTCTTCCTTGTACTCTTTGGTCTAGGCAAGGGGATGCTTGGTAGGAGATATGTATATTGACTTGAGTTTTTGGTAGTATCCTGATGTTTGTATATGACATGTATATGTGGAACATCTCTTTTATATACAGGTTGTGGCCTCATCCATTGGACACATATGTAAATAACTGATACGGTATGTGTTGTTATACATGTAGTTGGACATATATGTAATTATTCCTAAACATGTTGGTAATGTTTTAATTGGTTTTAATTTACCCTCTTTTCTGGATATGTGATTAATTAGCGATCGATCACATGATTTGTTTTGTGTGATCTTGTTTCGTGTGGCGGTGTGGCACAATTTGGTTTGTATCAGAGCTTTAGGTTTTATGATTCTACATAGACATATGACTTAGGTTTTGTGTCTCTTCTTACGTAATCTAACATATCTGATCATAGCTTATGCATATGCATATATGCTTTAAGAGTGTGAAGAGCATGCAGGGAATAGATGCACTGTGCCAGGAGGTGGTGGTAGGAGGCTTACACATGATGGTAGAGTGCATGTGACAGGGCCAGAATAGCCCACAATGGCTTAGTTTGACCCTACAACCATGGAAAACCTAGTTTTCCAGCCCATGTCTGGATAGTTCATGGTGATGATTACACACTTAGAGGATAGGGCACCCATATCCCAGGCAGCCATCCCTAATGCGAGATTTCATGATTCTGGGAAGATGTTTGAGAGGTTTATACATGTTGGAGCTATTGAGTATGCAGGTAAAACCAACCTAACTGATGCAGACATGTGGTTAACTGAGCTAGAGAAGGCATTCAAGATCCTGAACATCCCAAAAGAGGACAAGGTGAAGTACATTGTTTACCTATTCAAGGGTAGTGCTGGCCATTGGTGGGCCATAGAAGAAGAGAAGAGAGAAAGAATCATGGTGAGTTGGGAAGAGTTTAGGTGGGAGTTCGTGAGTCATTACTTCCCAGAGACGTACCTGGATGACAAGCCAACTCAGTTTGAGAAGTTGCACCAGGGTTCAATGTCCATCAATGAGTATGATGCAAGGTTTATGGAGCTTTTGAGGTTCTGTCCTCATATGGCGGCGACAGAGAAAGAGCGGTTCAAAAGTTTGATAAGGGTCTGAGCATAGAGTTGTCTACGACAACATCAACATTGGAGAATAGAGAGAGGTTCTCTACCTTTGTGGAGTCAGTAAGGAGGATCGAGAGGTCTACTAATGAGAAATGTGAAGCCGACACTAAGAAGAGGCCAACACATTTTCAAGGGACAATCATCTAGTGGCCTTAAGAAGCCAAGGTTCTCATCATCACGACCACAACAAAGATAATTTTTTTTGAGCCAAGATTAAGAGTACCCTCCCAGTGGTCCCTGAGTAAGGGTAGAGGTAGCAACTTTCTACCAGTAAGAGCATGCAACACAATGTCAATGTCAATGACAGAGCCGCCTAGGTGACAATATGATGCCAAAAAGCATTATAGGTGTAGGAAAGTTAGACACTTGAAGTGGTTGTGCCCTATGAAGGATGATGAAGTGACACAAACTGAGGTAGATTCAACGAGGTTCATAGTAGCAACAATATAGTAGTGGTGGTGATAGAGGACACAATCAGGTGTCACAGGCAGGGTCATCTAGACCAGTTGGCAGAGGAAAAGGACGACAACAAGCCACAACTAGATTCTATCTATGAGTCACCTGGAGGGAGTGGTCAATCCACGGGTCGTGACAGGTTAGATGAAAAAATTTCATTTTGACTTATCTGCTTCTTGTTTCATGTTTGTTTTGGATGACCCATGTGCGATGCAATCTTTTATCACTAGTGAGGTTATAAGTAGTTGTAATCTGCCTATTTGTAGTAGATTTAATAGTCTTCTACTAGAAAATCCTTTAGTTGTTTCCTCTAAGTTGTGAGAGGTGTGTCCATCTTGTATTCTTTATTTCTTTCTCGGGATGCAACATTCAAGTGGATCTTATGCCACTTGACATATATGGATTTGATGTGATCCTAGGGATGAATACCTTGGAGAATTATAAGGTTATTTTGGACTGTAGCTCCAAGGTGGCAATGTTTTTTGGTGGAGATGTCTCTTGGATTTCCCAAGGAGATAGGAGGATTCTTCCTACGTGATTAATGTTAGTCGTGATAGCAGAGAGGTTAATGAGACAAGGATGTGGGGCTTTCTTGGCACATGTTGTGGATACCAAGAGAAGGAGTCCTAGTATCTCAGAGGTATTAGTAGTGTGAGAGTTTGAAGATGCCTTTCCAAAAGAGTTTCTTGCTATTCCACCTCCTAGATAGATTGACTTTGAGATCAATCTTGTTCTTGGAACATAACCATAACACTATCACCTTACAGGATGGTACCAGTAGAGATGCATGGGTTAAAGAAATAGTTGCAAGAGTTGTTAAGAAAGGGTTTCATCAGACCAAACACTTCCCCTTGGGGTGCTTCCATGCTGTTTTTGAAGAAGAAGGACGGTTCTATGAGGCTTTGTATACAATGTTACAATGAAGAACAAGTATCCGTTGTTGAGGATTGATGATTTTTTTGATCAATTGAGAGATGCTACAATGTTCTCAAAGATAGACTTGAGGTCACGTTACCACTAGTTGAGGATCAAGGTGGATGACATACCTATGACTACTTTTAGGACTACACATGTTCATTATGAGTTTGTGTCCATGCCATGTGAGCTAACCAATGCACCGACAACTTTAATGGACCTGATGAATTGGGTGTTCAGGCCATATCTCAATTATTTTGTGGTTGTATTCATCAAAGATATCTTTATATACTCTAGGGACAGACAACAATTTGAGCAACACCTTTGCTAGGCATTGAAGTTGTTGAGGAAGCATCAACCATATTCCAAGTTCAGGAAGTGTGAGTTTTAGCTGACTGAGGTATCTTTTCTTGATCATGTCATATTTGCTAAGGGTTTTTGTGTAGATCCAAAGAAGGCAGCATCGGTGCTAGAGTGGGAATAGCCTAAGACACCAACGGAAGTATGAATTTTCCTATGTTTAGCAGGATACTATAGGAGATTCATCAAGAATTTCAGTGTTGTAGTGTTACCCCTAACCAAGCTAACCATGAAAGGTGTTCCTTTTATCTAGGATGACAAGTGTCAGCATTCTTTCCAGTTGTTGAAAGGAGAAGTTGACTAGTGCTCCAATGTTAGTGCTACCATAGTAAGGGAAAGGCTACATCATCTTTTACGATGCTTCAAAGAATGACTTGGGATGCGTGATGATGCAGGACAATAATGCAATTTCTTTTGCTTCATGATTGCTTAAGAATTATGATGACAACTACCTGACACATGATTTGGGGTTGTGATTCATTCCCTAAAGATTTGGAGACACTATTCGTATAGGGAGAAGTGTTAGATCTTCACAGACCATAAGAGTCTACGGTATATCTTCTCAAAGCAGGAGATGAACATGAGGCAGAGGAGATGGATGGAGCTGATCAAGGACTATGATGGCATTATATACTAATATCTAGAGAAGGTGAATGTGGTGGATGGTGTGTTGAGACAGAAGCCATCTTCATCTGTAGATAAGGCACATTTACACTCTATGGTGTGTCATAAGTGTAACCTGATATCTCTTTGTCAAATGAATGTATAGTTGGAAGTATCTATGTTGGCAGGGTTGCTAGAGTAGATGCTGGTGAAGCCTACCTTGATACAAATTATTAGATACACATAGAAGAATGATATTATGATATAAAACATCTGGTTAGAGTTTAGTAGTAGGAAGCATGATGGTTTCTATGAGTTAGATGATTGGACAGTTTGTTTTCACAACATGATAGTGATTCCCGATGTTGATGGTCTGAGGAAGATGGTACTTGAGGAGGCTCATTCCTCAATGTCTGCGATGCATTATACTAGTACAAAGATGTACCAAAATTTGAAGGATTTGTACTTGTGGCCAGGACTGAATCATGATATGATAGAGTTCGTTGCTAATTGTCCCATTTGTCAACAGGTCAAGGCAGAGAATCAAAAGCCCATAGGGACATAACAATCTTTACCGATACTACAGTGGAAATGGGATCATATTACCATGGACTTTGGGGTTGGTCTTTCTTGGACAACCAAAGGTCATGATTCCATTTGGGTGATAGTTGACAGCTTGACCAAGTCAGTTCACTTTCTTCCAATCAAGATGATGTAAAAAATAGAGAAGTTGGTACATATATATGTTGATGACATAGCTGATATGCATGGTATTCCAATTACCATAGTATATGACATAGGTCCTCAATATACAAGTCGATTTTGGGAATGTCTACATACAACTTTGGGGACACAACTGAGGTTTAGTACAAATTTTACCCGTAGATAGATGGTTAGATAGAAAGGACCATTTAGACATTGGAAGATCTTTTGAGGGCATGTGTTTTGTAGTTTCTTGGCAGTTGGTATGTGCACCTGAGTTTGATTGAGTTTTCCCACAATAATTGTTAGTAGAGAAGTATAGACATGGCACCATATGAGGCATTTTATGGAATACATTGTCAGTCCCCTCTATGTTGGTATGAGGTAGGTGAGTATCAACTTTTGGGTCCCAAGTTAGTGCAGTAGATGATAGAGAAGATCAAGGTGATACGATAATAGTTGAAGGCAACCCAGGATAGACAAAACTTGTATGCCGATAACCGTCATAGACTGTTGGAGCTCCAAGTTGGCAACCATGTGTACCTCTGGGTTTCATTGGAAGGGTGTGTTGAGGTTTGGGAAGAAGGGTAAGTGAACTCCTAGGTTTATTGGACCATACCCTATTGTGGCTCGTGTGGGAAAGGTGGCATACAAGTTGGAGGTACTACTAGATTTGCATATATTTCATAATGTCTTTCATGTCTCCATGCTAAGAAAGTGCCACCCTGGTACAGAGCAAACATTACAACCAATGGAGGTTGAGTTAGGGACCGATGTGTCTTATGTGGAAGGTCATGTGTCGATCCTAGATAAGTGTATGTAGAAGTTGAGGAAGAAGGATCTCACCTTAGTGAAGGTTTTTTCATCACCGTGGTGTGGAGGAAGCCAGGTGGGAGTTAGAGGATGAGATGCATAGGAAGTACCCTCCTTGTTTAAGTAGGATTTTTGGTGTGAAATCCTTATTAGGGGTTTATGATTGCAAGACCCATGACTTGGATTTATGGACAACCTTTCTTAATTAACTTAAATGGATGCTTAAAATCTCAATCAAACCATAATATGTGCTTTGATATCATGTGAATTGAGCTAAGTTTCAAGTTTGGTCCAATTTGGACACTGTTTCAACATGTTTTGCTATATATGTGCTTGTTTGGGCTTTTATGCAATTTACCCATATCTAGAATTTTTATTGTAATTTGTCACATTCTTGATGCGCCTCACATGTTTTCATATCATACTTGATATAGTTGTGCCTTGGGGCACCTTGTTGTACCTTGGTTTAGTGGTGACACTAGGGTTTTGCTGGTGACTAAGGGAAGAGAACAACCAATGGGCCACCTATTATTGGAGGTCGATGGCTCCTCTAGGGTTGACATTGGATGGTCAACCTGGCTTCCACAACCGATGGATGACCTGGTTATGTATGGAAGTGTTGTTTCAGCCATGGGACACATGACATGCATGTATTGACTCTTCTACCTTCCTTTCTCTTTCACCGTCAACTTTATATACCTCACTCCTCACATGCAAACATGCTCTTTAGACACCTCTTCATCTTCCTTTCTGCTTGGAGCCTCACCCCTCTTGTGTGGTGGAGAAGAAGGAGATCAAGGTAGAAGAATCTTGGCCAATCAAGCTTGCATGTGTACCTAGGGTTCAAATCTACCTTCTCTTCAAGCTTGCGGAGCTTCCTTAGCTCACTCTTGACAAACAAAGTAAGATCCCCTCTTTTCATTCATTTTCCTTGTTTCCCTACCTTCTCTCTCTTCATTCTTGCTCAGATCCATGGTAATTCTGGGTGGAGCAAGTGCTAGATCTTGAAGAACAACTTCTTTCTTTCTTCCTTGACCTAGGATTTGCTTGTTCTTAGAGAAGGAGTTCGCTTGGATGTCTGGAGTACTCAAGCTAGGTTTTTCTCTCTTTCTTTGAGCTACCTTGCTGTTTGGACCTTCTTCATCATCTTTGAGGCGAGTTGTATAACTTTCTCCATGCTTATTTCTTTCTCCTAACTTGCAAGCATAAAATCTTGCTCTAATATGTAGTTCTAAGTTGAAAAATGCTCTCTTTATCTAGGGTTTGAGCTTATGTGGTAGTTTTTGAATAGACAATATGACTAGATAAAACCCTAATACTTGTGCATGTTTCTACCTTGGAAATGGAAGCTCTAGTCCTTCCATGCATGTGTAACTCAATGGTTTTGGTTCCCTCAAATGATGACTCTTTCCTTAGGGTTTTGTTACTAATTTTCCCTTCTTGTGTTGAACCCAATGGTTTGACTCTTATGACAACCAATGAACTTAGTTCGCTTTCTAAGTGGTTACAAACAATGGTTTTCCTTTCTCTAATCAAACGATGGCTTTACTTGAAGCTTTAGAATTGTTTTCCACCTAGTGTTGACAACTGATGGTGTGTCTAGGTTAGGAATCGATGGTTTTTGTGGATCCAAAAATGATGGTCCTTATGATCCTATGGTTGATGGTTCCCAACCAACAGTCCCACTAGTTTGTCAACAAATGATGGTTTCTCTAGATGTTCACATGCGATGGTTTTTAAGGTGTTAACATCCGATGGTGGATCTGGTGTTCACAATCTATGGTCTTCCTAATGTCAACATATGATGGTGATTTAGTGTTGACATCTGATGGCCTTACTAGGTCTATGATTTGTTTGATCTCCGACACATTTATCCAATGGTTTTGCATCTATAGGAATCGATGGTTGTTGAGTCCTAAGTTTTTATGGTTGGTTGATGCTACAATCTGATGATTATACCTTGTGTCACGTATGAGTCCATACTTGATTGTGGTAGGGGTTTTTGATGGCTGTGTTTTGTCTTAGGTATACCATTATCCGATGGAGGTTCTAGGGTTAGGGTTTGTGCTTTTTCATAAGTAATGTGTGTGAACTGATGGTTTAGTTTTGGATGCTAATTTGTGACATCAATTCAACTTATATTGTTGAACCTAAACCTAATGCAACTAAATGATGATAGTTAATCATACTTAGTATCCTTGTATATTGATATTATGAAGGAATTTTATTTTAATGCTATAGTTACACTACTATGTTATCTTGTAAACACCATATCTCTTTGATGCATTGTTATGCTGAACCTGTGTACCACCAGTATAATGATGCATGCTGAATCTTCTATAAGGTGTGGAAACATAATGATGTTCTTGCAGGTGATAATGTGATGGTATTAATCACCTTTGGGTATGGTTGAGGCCTAATGTAAGTATGATCCTATTCATGTGTGTCTGGGTTGGTATCTTGTGATGATGTGAATTATATATCACACCTTTTATATCTTATGGAGTCATAACATACCCATGTTTTGTAGAAATCTTTAAGGGTTTGTATGTAACTTGATTGATGCAGTTAAAAGAAACCCAATTGACATTAACTAACCAAATGAAATGCTAATCATGTAGAGCACTATTCTATAGAATCATTCCAGTGTCAGGGCTTGCTGGATAGGGAAACGAGTATTCCTAAGGGAAGATCAGAGTGGCATACATAACCGTGGAGTATGTGCAAGTACATGGAGAATACATCCTTATCATCCTGATCCCAATGTTTGGAGGATGGATGCGGTCATGCCTTGTAGTGAGCTATTGAGGTTGTGTCTTGGATATTCATACATGTGATGTGATTGAAGAGAATTGTGGTTGTACTTTGGATGATAGGGTTTTTTATACCCTGGTTACTAGTACTGTGATGTGTATACCACGGGTGGACTAGGCTGTTTTGCATCCTGACTATATATGCTGATGCAACAGACTCGTACTGACCAAGGTCAGATGAGATCTTAGGATTCTGACTCTCTTTGATTTTGTACATAACTAATTTTGACTTAGTAGTGGTCAGTTGGAGTCTGAGTGGCATACCTCAAACTCCATAAGGTTTAATAAAAATACATAATCCGTCCATGTAGCATATCTATTTAGGGTTAAACATGATTCACATTGGTTGATAACCCTTTCTTGTTTTCTTTTAATGTTTAGTTTTATATAATGTGGTAAGAGAAATCAATTGTTTAGAAATGATAGTTTTATCTGATTCCTTACACATAATGTTAATCATCCTTGTTGTTATACTATCTGTTTAGCCTCCTTAATCTGCTTAACTTGTTCATTAAATAATCTACTATAATCAATAACCATTGTAGAGAGTTATATCTCTCATCGGGACATGGGTCTTACCGCATGGGCCACCACATCTTTTTAGGTGACTGTTAGTGATATCATTAGGTTCCATTGTGACGGAGTTTGCCATCATCAAATTGTTGATCCTTCCTTATAATTGACTGATCCAAACCGTGAGAAGGAAGATGTCATCCAAAGAGCTTTGTTGATGGATGTCAATGAGCTATCTTGATGCTACTTTGATTAACCACTATTGATCTGTTATGTCTATTGTTATGATTGCTTTTTTGATGCCTCCAATATTAATTTTGTTTCTATTATGATGAGCAAGCACTCTCCCACTAGGATGTTGGGAGTATTGTGGCAACACATCCCACTATCACACAGATAGCGCAGTGTTACACAAAAATGTGCGGAAGTCACCATAACCACAGATTATCAAAAACACGGGTTAATTAAAACCGATTGCGGAAAACTGATAAACTGAGAAACAATTACATTTGAGTCCATATCCTGCAAGAAAATAGGTTATATACATATCCATACCAGCCTGGATACATGTCCACAGCTTAGAACAACAGTTGTCCTGCCATATCATAAGTCCATCACCTGTTTATATGTACATGAGGCCCACATCTAGCCAACAACAGGATATACAAAACATCTACATGTGTACATCATGAAACAACGTCAAAACACCGCCAAGGACCTGAGAGTACAGGGATGACTCTAGACTCTATCACAAAACTCCAAAATAATAGCCTATCCATCGCTTGCCTTCTACTACTCGTCTAGCTGCTCGGCCGCAACACCACGACCGCCACCACGATTAGCTCGACCACCTAAAAAAAAGTGTAAACTAGCGGAGTGAGACAATTGCACATTGTCCCAGAGGGAGGCATAACTCCCCGCCAAAACTACCAAAACCTCAGAGGAACATATACATTAAGCAGTTTAACTGACAAGAGATATAACAAGAACAGTCTATGAAATAAAGCTATCTAAGCTAGTATTATATGTGAAACATAATTAACAAGACAGAATATTCAGGTTCTAATACCATTGAATCATATATAAGTAACTGCAAGGTATAAAGAGAGTAACTACACAACCAAGGCCTCAACCAATGTTTCGTGTTTGTCTTAAGTAGTAAGTACGAAATGGATGGATTACATTTTATTATGCCCTGAGGAAGTGAACCGTACCGTTCAAATCCAACCTTCAGCTGCAAAGCCCATAGCCGGTTCCATACAAGGTCAATGGAAGAGCCGGAATCCATGACCTCACCCCTCGTGGTCAGTATATGAGAACACAAAGCAGGACCGCAGTCTCATGCTCAAGTGGCCTTTAGCCACAGGGTCAGCTCCTCAGGCTACCCTCTGTCTAGACCGCCTTGGTACAGGTCACGACGCTAGTAAAACTGAGCTACAGCCTAATCACCGTCCTCTGAGCCATGAACACATTCATGCTCATCATATCACATTTCCTGAGCCATGGGCCTGTTCACCATGCTCATCACATATCCGAGTCTGCAACCGCAATTGCACTCATTTCACCTCTCTATTTGATGCTAGGAGAAACCACGCATATTCAAAAATATGCCCTCCGGGTTAACCCACAGGAGAACCCGTTTCACCATCACCAAGTCCTGACGATGATGGATCTATGGCTAGGGCAAACTACATGATAGATTTCACTGTGATTAATTAATATCTTTTAGATGGATTGTAAGATTCAACCAAGTTGTATAACATGCAAGCTATAAAAGGAAGTAAACAACATAAACTCAATATTATGCTTTTACTACAATTCACATCATACTGATCCATCACAAGGATCCCACATCACATGTTATCACTTGGCCTCTTCCCAATCATCCAAGTCCATCTCAAGGATCATCACATACCATGGGATCTCAATCCCTCATCACATAGTGCCACTGCCTCTTAGGGCTTATATCATCATTTTGGAACATTATTCATGATACACCTATCATCTCATTACTCACATATAACCATTCCTCATAGCCTTTCAATTGTCTATGCATTACTTGCATGGTTAGCATCATTCAATAATCAACATGAATAATCAGGGGACTTATATTATCAACACAAGGTAGCATTTAGGGTTAAGCATATTGTCAACACAAAATAGCATTAGTGATTGCATTCTTTCCTCAATCATGCTTCATCTTATGTTTACATATGTAAGATACATTATCAAGCAAACTTTAGTACATGCTCGTTATTGTTCTTAGCATTAAAGAGATAATCAAGGTGGTTACACTCATATGCTTAGCCATGTTTAGATGAGAAACTATCAAGCGTTCACAAACGTCACCATCGTTATAACAATCCGCTTTTCAAGGTATGGGTAGCCCTCACTAAAACACTAGAGACCCTCACAAGAAATGCTCAAAACCCTCACTAAAGACCATACCGGACAGGGCTCACTCTCACCTAAAGCCATGCTGGGCATGCAGCCCTGTCGGGCGTGTCGCCTGACGGGCGTGCAGCCGATCGGGCGCGCAGTGTGCAACACTTAGAAGATAGCTCACCCGCTCACTGTGCGGGCAACACATGCCGGGCAAGCAGCACATACAACACGGTGGGCGATACAAGGTGTCGTGCAATGTCTGCCGGGCAAGCAACCTACCGGGTGAGCAGGGCTGATGCCGGGCACCTAAAATCTTACTCGCGCGCCCAACACAGAACACAAAGCTAGCAACCTAAGTGTTCCGTGCAGGGTGTATCGTTCTCTGCTGTGCGAGCAGGGCTGCCGGGCAGCACCTTCCCAAGCACATATCGACCAAGGTACTTTTCCAACAAGGGTTGTCTACTACCTCTCACAAGAACACTCGAAACCCTAGTGGGTCAAAAGAAGGCTCACCTCAATCAACTAAGAAAGAGGGGTCTTGCTCTTCTTCTATCACCAAACGGTCACAAGGATGAACCCTAGAAAAGAGTCACCACTAACCGGGCTCACCTTCTAGCCCATGGTGAGAAGAGGGTCTTGCTCGAGCCACCAGGTCACAAGCTCACCTCAATTGACTAGGAAGGAGGGGTATTGCTCATGGCACTAGGACCCAAACTCACTCTTCAAGACCAAAGGGGAGAAAGGAGTGTTGCTCACCTACAAACCCTAAATCACAAGGATCGGCCAACATGCAAGCTAAACAAGAACCAAACTACTGAAGTGCATATAAGAAAGATTATGAACAAAGCAACATATATGGAAAGAGGGTAGAGTAGTTAGGGTTAGAAGTTATGCAACCCACCTTAAGCTCCAAGCTCCAAGGAAGAAGAAGAACTCCAAGCTATCAGCCACCACCTACTCCTCCAAGGTGTGTCGACCACCAAGCTTGCTCCTTCAAAGGGTGTATCAGCCACCACTCTCTTCTTCAAGGGGATATCGGCCACCACTAGCAAGGAAGAGGGGGGGTGTCGTGCACAAGATTGAGAGGAACCAAAGGGACCTTAAGCTAAGGTAGGAACCGCCTATATAGAAGGAAAGGGAGGAGAAAACAAGGTAGAACATGGCAAGGTGTCACTCGTCTAGGGACACTTGTCCTAGAGTACAAGCCACCAATCTAGCAAGTCTCATCCACATGTCCAAGATGTGCACCAAGTGTCCATTAAACAAGGTCAAGCTAGGGCAAGCATCATGGGCGACACAACATGTTGTTCCATGGGTGACACACTCCACTGCCATGGGCGACACACTCTCAACTTGGCCGACACAAACACCTCTAGGCCGATACAAGGCTCAACCAAGCCCAAACAAGGTACCTCAAGGCCCAAACAAGCTCAACCAAGGCCCAAAGAACTCAAACAACGAGCCCAAGCCTTCCTCTCAACCCTAGAGGAAGCAAAGAGAGAGAGAGGAACACCCCACAAGGTGGTAAACTTGCCCACAAAACCCTAGACTTGGGTTATTTGCAAGTAGCACCTTCAACTATCAACAAAGCATAACTAAACCCTAATCACTACTAAAGGTGATTAGCAGGCATCAAAGCACCAGGGTTAAGCAAAGCAAATAGGGTAAGCCCTAAACGAAGGTCAGGGTCCTTACAATCTAACCCCCTTTAAGGGATTTCGTCCCCGAAATCCGAAGAGAAAACTGAGGGATACTTCCTCCTCATCTCTTCCTCAAGCTCCCATGTGGCTTCCTCAACGCCACAACGCTGCCAAAGAACCTTCACAAGAACCATGTCCTTCTTCTTCAGCTTCTTAAATCTTCTGTCAAGAATCGCCACAGGACCTTCCTCGTAGGTCACATCATAATCAAGCTCAACTTCTACTGGCTGTATCACTGTTCCTGAATCTGGATGGCTTTTCTTCATCATACTAACATGGAATACTAGATGTAACCTGTGCAACTCTGGTGGTAACTCTATCTCATAAGCCACCTTTCCAACACATGCTATAACTAGGTAAGGCCCCATATACCTGGGTGCCAACTTACCCTTCTGGACAAACCTCAACACACCTTTCCACGACGAGACTTTAAGATATACCTTGTCTCCTACCTGGAACTCCAAAGGTCATCGACGATTGTCTGCATAAGACTTCTGCCTGTCTTGTGCCACTTTCAACTGTTGCTGTATCACCTTGATCTATTCTGTTGTCTGCTGTACTAACTCAGGACCCAACAATTGATGCTCACCAGACTCATACCAACATAAAGGGGATCTGCACTTCCTCCCATACAAAGCCTCATAAGGAGCCATGTCAATACTCTGCTGATAACTATTATTGTAGGCAAACTCTATCAAACTCAGACGTACATCCCAACTACCTAGAAGCTGCAAAGCACAAGCTCGAAGGAGATCTTCCAAAGTATGAATAGTCCTCTCAGACTATCCATCTGTCTGTGGGTGGAAAGCGGTACTGAAACTCAACTGTGTTCCCAACGCTCTGTGCAACTGTTCCCAGAAATGGCTTGTAAAATGAGGACCTCTGTCAGAAACTATCGTCGCTGGCACACCATGCAAACGAACTATCTCATTCACGTATACTCTAGCGAGCTTCTCGACTATATATGTCGTCTTTACAGGTAGGAAATGGGCAGACTTCGTCAATCTATCCACTATCACCCAAATGGAATCATGATTTCTAGTTGTCTTGGGTAGGCCAACTACGAAATCCATGGTTATATGATCCCATTTCCATTGCCCTATCAGCAAAGGTTGCAACGTACCTGCCGGCTTCTGATGTTTAGCCTTCACTTGCTGACAAACCACACATCTCGCCACGAACTCAGCCACATCTTTCTTCAAATCGGGACACCAATACAAGTCCTTCAGACTATGGTACATCTTGGTGATGCCTGGATGCATAGCATACATTGATGTGTGTGCTTCCTCGAGCACCAACTTCCTCAGCTTATCAACATCAGGAACCACCATCCTATCACGATAGAAAACTAGCTCATCCTCGGACTCATGAAACCCATCACACTTTTCGCTGCCAAACTCTGATATGATCAATTGTACTGCATCATCTATTTGCTGTGCATCTTTGATCTGTTGTCTCAATGTAGGCTTGACTTGCATCTGCACTAATAGTCCTATTGACAAGGAAACTTCCATATGCATGTTCATCTGCCGCAAAGAGACAAACATATCCCGCCTTTGACATACCAATGAACTCAAATGTGCCTTCTTGGAAGAAAAAGAAGACTTTCGACTAAGCACATCAGCTACCACATTCGCCTTACCAGGATGATACTTGATAGTGCAGTCATAGTCATTGATCAACTCCATCCATCGACGTTGTCACATGTTCAACTCGTGCTGTGAAAAGATGTACTTTAGATTCTTATGATCCGTAAAGATCTGACACACTTCCCCATAAAGATAGTGTCTCCAAATCTTTAACGCATGAACCACTGCTACCAACTCCAAATTATGAGTCGGATAATTCTCCTCATGTTTCTTAAGCTGTCGCTAGGCAAAAGAAACCACATGATCTTCCTGCATCAGCACACAACCTAATCCTTTCTTGGAAGCATCACAGAAAGTGACATAGCCCTTCCCAGGCTATGGCAGGATCAACACTGGAGCATTGGTCAGCTTCTCCTTCAAACTCTAGAAAGCTTGCTGACATCGATCGTCCCAAACAAAAGGTACGTCCTTTCTCGTCAACTTTGTCATCGACAACGCAATCGCACTGAAGTCCTTGATAAACCTCCAGTAGTATCCTGCTAAACCCAGGAAACTATGAACTTCTGTCGGCGTCTTCGGCTGTTCCCATTCTGCCACGGATTCCACCTTCTTCGGATCTACCTTGACTCCTTCAACAGATATCACGTGACCCAAGAAAGTCACTTCTTCCAACCAGAACTCACACTTACTGAACTTGGCATACAACTAATGTTGGCGAAGAAGAGTCAACGCTCGACGAAGATGTTGCTCATGCTCTAACCTGTCCCGACTATAGATCAGGATGTCATCTATGAAGACTACAACAAACTGATCTAAGAATGGACGAAACACTCTATTCATCAGATCCATGAAACCAGCAGGTGCATTGGTTAACCCAAATGGCATAACCACAAACTCGTAGTGACCATACCTCGTCCGGAAAGCTAACTTTGGTATGTCATCCGCCTTGATCCTAAATTGATGATATCCAGATCGTAGATCGATCTTCGAGAACACTGTAGCACCACACAACTGATCAAACAGATCATCTATCCTCGACAATGGGTACTTGTTCTTGATCGTGACCTTGTTCAACTGCCGGTAGTCTATACACAGCCACATCGATCCATCCTTCTTCTTGACAAACAACACGGGAGCACCCCAAGGTGATGTGCTTAGTCGGATAAAACCTTTGTCCAACAACTCTTGTAACTACTTCTTTAACTCTGCCATCTCGACTGGAGCCATTCTATAGGGTGTCTGTGCAACTAGCTGCGTCCCTGGGACCAGATTGATCTCGAAGTCAATCTCTCGGGGTGGGGGAACACCAGGAAACTCTTCAGGAAACACATCTACAAACTCTCGGACAACTGGCACCTCCTCAAGACTAGGACCTTTCGCCTTGGTAGCCACAACGGTATCCACCACATGAGCTAAGAACGCCTCACATCCTTGTCGTAACAACCTATCTGCCACCATAGATGATACCAGACACATCAAAAGAATCTTCCTATCACCTTGGAAGATCCACTTCTCTCCGGCATCATCAAACACTGCCCGCTTGGTGCCGCAGTCCAAAACAACCTTATACTTCTCTAAGGTATCCATCCCAAGGATAACATCAAAACCATGCATATCAAGTGGTATGAGGTCTACTCGAATGCGGTGTCCCGAGAAAGACAAGACACAAGACGAACACTCTTCTCAAAGCAACGAGGAACCATCAAGAGGGGTTTCCAACAACAAACTATCTTTCTTATGACTAACAGGTAAACGATAGTTCTTAAGCATACTATAGGCGATAAAAGAGTGCGTAGCACCCGGGTCGACCAGAACAGATATAAGGCAAGAGGAAGACATATCAGAATGAAATAACTCCATCTGACCTGTCACTACTCGCGGGTTGACTATCGCTTCTGGCTGACTCATGTCATAGAATTGAGCCGTTGCTTGCTGTCCACATCCTCTGCTTCCTTGAGAAGACGATCCAGCTTGAGATGCTTGACCGCGTTCTCATCCTCTGCTACCACTGGGCTATGGTCTCTCTGACTCCTGAAGGTTCTGGCTCGGCAGCTGCATCACCTCGTCATCTCTGAAGGGACAACTTGACTTGACATGCCCTACCTGGCCACATGCATAGCAGGTCCTAACATCAACTCATGGCCTGGGTGGCCCTGTCACTGCCACGGAAGCCGAACTTTGCGCCTTAGATGGTGAAGAAACATAACCTCTTCCTTTGCTTGGAGACCACTAAGACGGTCCACCAGAACCTCTCATCACTGTCGGTGCTGAAAACCTGGGCTTCTTGAAGCCACCAAACCTCTGACCCTGGAACTAAGCAGGTCTCTTCTTAGCCACAGACTCTCTCTTTTCCTGAACTGATCATTCAATCCTCTGAACAGATTCCACAAACGTCGCAAACCTTTCTCGATTCTCCAACACAGACACCGGGGTTGTCAGCTCAGAACTCAGACCCTTCTCAAAATGTCTGATCCGTTCCTCATCTGTTGCTGCCATGTGAGGACAAAACCTCAACAGATCCATAAAATTGGCTTCGTACTCGGTGATATTCATCGTTCCTTGTCGTAGGCTCTCAAACTGACTGATCTTCTCGTCCAGATACATCTTGGGAAAATATCTGCTGACGAACTCACGCCGGAACACTTCCCAACAGATCACCTCACCAGGCCGCTTCTCTTCCTCGATGGTCCACCAGTGACCAACACTACCTTTCAGAAGGTAGACAACATGCTTTACTTTTTATGCTTCGGGGATGTCGAGGATCCGGAAAGCCTTCTCAAGACTTGTCAGCCACAGATCCACATTCACTGGATCAGCTATTCCAGCATAGTCCGAAGCTCTGACTCGACGAAGCCACTCGAAGGTCTTCCCAATACGCGATGCTTCTCCATGGGGAACCTGTGCTCGCGGAGGAGGCACTGGTAATCGTTCAACCATGAGATTCATCGTAGCCATCATCTGCCCCATAAGCTGTTGGTAGGCATGATGTTCAAGTATGGCTAGGTTAGGTTGGGGGACCTCAGGCACCCGATCTTCATGTGCCCGCCCTTCAGCTAAAGCAACATCGCTGTACTCAGCTGAGTGTTCTTCATGGTTTCCAGACATTTTGAATTTTCTTCCGCTGAGGGCAGAAGACGGTTGTAAGAAAATCTAGACAACACACAAGAATAGACAACCTAGTCCTAAATCCCTGTAGACTCAGTGAACCTAAGGCTCTGATACCAAAAACTTGTGGCAACACATCCCACTATCACACAGATAGCGAGGTGTTACGCGAAAACGTGCGGAAGTCACCATAACCACAGATTATCGAAAACACGGGTTAATTAAAACCGATTGCGGAAAACTGATAAACTGAGAAACAATTACATTCAAGTCCATATCCTGCAAGAAAATAGGTTATATACATATCCATACCAGCCTGGATACATGTCCACAGCTTAGAACAACAGTTGTCCTGCCATATCATAAGTCCATCACCTGTTTATATGTACATGAGGCCCACATCTGGCCAACAACAGGATATACAAAACATCTATAGGTGTACATCGTGAAACAACATCAAAACACCGCCAAGGACCTGAGAGTACAAGGATGACTCTAGACTCTATCACAAAACTCCAAAATAATAGCCTATCCATCGCTTTCCTTCTACTGCTCGTCTAGCTGCTCGGCCACAACACCACGACCACCACCACGACCACCACCACGACTAGCTCGACCACCTAAAAAAAAGTGTAAACTAGCGGAGTGAGACAATTGCACATTGTCCCAGCGGGAGGCATAACTCCCCGCCAAAACTACCAAAACCTCAGAGGAACATATACATTAAGCAGTTTAACTGACAAGAGATATAAAAAGAACAGTCTATGAAATAAAGCTATCTAATCTAGTATTATATGTGAAACATAATTAACAAGACAGAATATCCAAGTTCTAATACCATTGAAGCATATATAAGTAACTGCAAGGTATAAAGAGAGTAACTACACAACCAAGGCCTCAACCAATGTTTCGTGTTTGTCTTAAGTAGTAAGTACTAAATGGCTGGATTATGTTTTATTATGCCCTGAGGAAGTGAACCGTACCGTTCAAATCCAACCTTCGGCTGTGAAGCCCATAGCCGGTGCCATACAAGGTCAATGGAAGAGCCAGAATCCATGACCTCACCCCTCGTGGTCAGTACATGAGAACACAAAGCAGGACCACAGTCTCATGCTCAAGTGGCCTTTAGCCATAGGGTCAGCTCCTCAAGCTACCCTCTGTCTAGCCCGCCTTGGTACAGGTCACGATGCTAGTAAAACTAAGCCATGGCCTAATCACTTTGCTCTGAGCCATGAACGCATTCATGCTCATCATATCACATATCCGGAGCCATGGGCCTGTTCACCATGCTCATCACATATCCGAGTCTGCAACCGCAGCTGCACTCATTTCACCTCTCTATTTGAGGCTAGGAGAAACCCTGCATATTCAAAAATATGCGCTCCGGGTTAACCCACAGGAGAACCCATTTCACCATCACCAAGTCGTGACGATGATGGATCTATGGCCAGGGCAAACTACATGATAGATTTCACTGTGATTAATTAATATATTTTAGATGGATTGCAAGATTCAACCAAGTTGTATAACATGCAAGCTATAAAAGGAAGTAAAAAACATAAACTCAATATTATGCTTTTACTACAATTCACATCATACTGATCCATCACAAGGATCCCACATCACATGTTATCACTTGGCCTCTTGCCAATCATCCAGGTCCATCTCAAGGATCATCACATACCATGGGATCTCAATCCCTCATCACATAGTGACACTGCCTCTCAGGGCTTATATCATCATCTTGGAACATTATTCATGATACACCTGTCATCTCATTACTCACATATAACCATTCCTCATAGCCTTTCAATTGGCTATGCATTACCTGCATGGTTAGCATCATTCAATAATCGACATGAATAATCAGGGGACTTATATTATCAACACAAGGTAGCATTTAGGGTTAAGCATATTGTCAACACAAAACAGCATTAGTGATTGCATTCTTTCCTTAATCATGCTTCATCTTATGTTTACATATGTAAGGTACATTATCAAGCAAACTTTAGTACATGCTCGTTATTGTTCTTAGCATTAAAGAGATAATCAAGGTGGTTACACTCATATGCTTATCCATGTTTAGATGAGCAACTATCAATTGTGCACAAACATCACCATCGTTATAACAATCCGCTTTTCAAGGTATGGGTAGCCCTCATTAAAACACTAGAGACCCTCACAAGAAATGCTCAAAACCCTCACTAAAGACCATACCGGGCAGGGCTCACTCTCACCTAAAGCCATGCTGGGCGTGCAGCCTTGTCGGGTGTGCAGCCTGACGGGCGTGCAGCCTATCGGGCGTGCAACGTGCAACACTTAGAAGATAGCTCACCCTCTCACTGTGCCGAGCAACGCATGTCGGGCGAGCAGTACAGGCGACACAGTGGGCGATACAAGGTGACGTGCAAGGTCTGCCGGGCGAGCACCCTACTGGGCGAGCAGGGATGATGTCGGGCACCTAAAATCTTGCTCGCGCGCCTGACACAGAACACAAAGCTAGCAACCTAAGTGTGCCGTGCAGGGTGTATCATTCTCTGCTGGGCGAGCAGGGCTGCCGGGCAGCACCTTCCCAAGCACATATCGACCAAGGTACTTTTCCAATAAGGGTTGTCTACTACCTCTCACAAGAACACCCGAAACCCTAGTGGGTCAAAAGAAGGCTCACCTCAATCAACTAAGAAAGAGGGGTCTTGCTCTTCTTCTATCACCAAATGGTCACAAGGATAAACTCTAGAAAAGAGTCACCACTAACTGGGCTCACCTTCTAGCCCATGGTGAGAAGAGGGTCTTGCTCGAGCCACCAGGTCACAAGCTCACCTCAATCGACTAGGAAGGAGGGGTATTGCTCATGGCACTAGGACCCAAACTCACTCTTCAAGACCAAAGGGGAGAAAGGAGTGTTGCTCACCTACAAACCCTAAATCAGAAGGATCGACCAACATGCAAGCTAAACAAGAACCAAACTACTAAAGTGCATATAAGCAAGATTATGAACAAAGCAACATATATGGAAAGAGGGTAGAGTAGTTAGGGTTAGAAGTTAGGCAACCCTCCTTAAGCTCCAAGCTCCAAGGAAGAATAAGAAATCCAAGCTATCGGCCACCACCTACTCCTCCAAGGTGTGTCGACCACCAAGCTTGCTCCTTCAAAGGGTGTATCGGCCACCACTCTCTTCTTCAAGGGGATATCGGCCACCACTAGCAAGGAAGAGGGGGGGGGGTGTGTCGTGCACAAGATGGAGAGGAACCAAAGGGACCTTAAGCTAAGGTAGGAACTGCCTATATAGAAGGAAAGGGAGGAGAAAACAAGGTGGAACATGGCAAGGTATCACTCGTCTAGGGACACTTGTCCTAGAGTACAAGCCACCACTCTAGCAAGTCTCATCTACATGTCCAAGATGTGCACCAAGTGTCCATTAAACAAGGTCAAGCTAGGGCAAGAATCATGGGCGACACAACATGTTCTTCCATGGGCGACACACTCCACTGCCATGGGCGGCACACTCTCAACTTGGCCAACACAAACACCTCTAGGCCGATACAAGGCTCGACCAAGCCCAAACAAGGTACCTCAAGGCCCAAACAAGCTCAACCAAGGCCCAAAGAACTCAAACAATGAGCCCAAGCCTTCCTCTCAACCCTAGAGGAAGCAAAGAGAGAGAGGAACACCCCAAAAGGTGGTAAACTTGCCCACAAAACCCTAGACTTGGGTTATTTGCAAGTAGCACCTTCAACTCTCAACAAAGCACAACCAAACCCTAATCACTACTAAAGGTGATTAGCAGGCATCAAAGCACCAGGGTTAAGCAAAGAAAATAGGGTAAGCCCTAAACAAAGGTCAGGGTCCTTACAAGTATCCCCCTACTCAATGTTATTGTCTTTTATGCATCTATTTATGTATGAACCTTTCTATGTTGTGAATCAAATGTATGATGTTTGTGATTTAAGTCTGGTTGAATTCTTTGCATGTTTATTACATCAGGGATGAAGAGAACTCTAAAACCAAGATCTAGTATATCATTTGGTTCATGTTAGACCCCCGATGAGAAGTTTAGATAGGTATTTTCTAAGGTGATAGTTGTATGATCTCTAGATAATGCACTGATGAGTTTGTAGTGATATGGGTTTGGTTTATATCCTAATGACGAAGGGAGATTTACCCAGCCTCACATATGAATGTTTTTACTTATTAATAATGTAGTGAGAGAGTGATGAATAGGTAACAGTGGTGAAACCCTTTCACCCTAGTATTTTCATCAATTAGATAAATACAACCTTATTCCAAGCTGTAGTTATTTGCAAACTTAGATTAATTAAACCGATTCAACTCTTGTATTAAATACTAGTTCTCATGTGGTTACTTTGATTAGTCAAACCTTAAAAATCTTGTTCTTTGGGTTCAATACTAAACTATACTACAAAAAGATCCATCCACTTGTGGGTGGGATTCTCGTATGTTGGTTAAGTAAAACTTAGAAATTTCATCCCTAGAAAATTTTGCATGTGTGAATAAATATCACATCAATTCCTCACGTCATCACCGTGTGGACCTTCTTATTCTTGTTCATCATTTTATCACCTTTGGTGAGGAGACATTCTACTACATGATTGTATTTATTCTTGTTATTTTAAATCATGATTTTCATACATTCACTCTTCCATGCCCCTTTCCCTCTCTAGCATGACATATTATAAAAAAGGTTCTAAATTTCTTTTAGAAGAATTGACTTCTGACCTTAATTTTTTTTTGCCTCACTACTAGATGGACCACTTGATGAGGAATATGGTTATGTTGACACCCTTTATTTAAGGATAGTGCTCTTTTTATTAGCATGATTTTATTCCTCATCTTCCATCTCATGTTATTGGAGCTTAATTACATAAGTATCTAGATTAGCTATATGTTTTTAAGTTGAAAAGTAGAAAGATCTAAATATACTTCTATGGAAGTAACATTCTTTGTGTAAAGAGGCGAGATAACCTCCTTACTAAAATTTAAAGGAAGTACAAAACATCCATTTTTTTAGAAAGACAAAAGATATTGAGGGATGCATGTATAATATTCCAAGTAAATAAGCATGCACCAAATACATTATAAAATGTCAATAGAAGTAGAAATAAAAGTACTAAGCCTATTACATGGATTTCAGTGTTCATTACATGATTGTTCCCAAAAGAAAAAGATAAGAGAAAAGGATCTAGCTATAGCAACCTAGACATCCTTTCAGATAGCTTGAGATCTACTCCTGAGACGACTTCCTTCAAACTTGTCCTTCTCCTTACTCAGCACCAACACCTGAGTGGTTGGGAAAGCACCCAACAAAAGGGGAAAGAAAACAAGGTATGTGTCAAATAATGAGCAAGAACAAAAGATGAGGAAATAACATGAAACTACAGGCTAAGATTTCATCATAAGATGAAGATAACAAGAGTATGAGGCTATATTCAAAAGAAACTTTCCATTAACAATTATATTAAAAAGGATTTGATGACTCCTGACTTTACATAAAAAATGGCTCGCATGAGGAGGGCGGGATGAATAAGACAACCTCCTGACTTTACATAAAAAAAGGATTTGCATGTAAGATAATTATGTCTACTTAATTAAGTAGGGTTGAGGCAACAACCAGACCTCTAACGTATAGGTGAGGGGAGAATAAGACATTCCCAATCACCTACACAATTATATAAGGGAGAAGAAAAACATTCCCCAGGGCGATTAAATACATGCCCTATGTGGGTGGTTGTACATAAGTACCGCTACTTTTAATTAAATATACCATAAATATGTATGCTAGAAAAGTAACCATGGCAAGATTAGTCATAATATTCAATAAGCATGGCAGTGGGGTATAAGACCCAAACAAGAAGAAATCATAATCTGATTTGAGGCATGAACAACATTAGGATTCAAGAATAGAAGATTTAGGGTTCATTTAAGCCTCATTAGGGAAATATAGGGTTTGGCTGCAATTATCCCAACATAGGGTGTAAGGAATGCACATACCTCTCTTATTGATATCAATTACTAACTTTCACCACTTTAATTGAGTCCAAGTTCCACTTTGCCTATTTTCAATGTATTAACATGTATTAGAGTACATAGTGCACATTAATATATAGAAACCCTAATTTTAGACCTTTTTAGAAAAACTCAAATTTAGACTCATAAAACATCACCAATAAACTTATTAAGTTCTCTTGATCAATAAAACATATTTTTATATTAATTTTGGAGTTATGATGATTAAGATGTAATTTTTACAGATTTTATGAATTAAATTTGTTTTACAAAAACCACCCTTCATAAAAACATGAAATCAGACCTTGAAAATATTTTATTAGATAGATATTAATTTTCCAATTCTAAAAAATATTTATTTGTCAAATTTGGATAGGCGGTTTAGAAGACATGAATTTTTCAATACTGACCAATAGGAAATTGCCACATCATCAAACCAATCGAGATAATTAAAGAGAGAGGGAGAGGGATAAAACACCATTTGACCCAAGATCAGGTTAGAAGTTGCATAGGTAACCAAACTAGAGCTTCTAGAGAAGGTAAAATAATAAGAAACCAAAACCCTAGAAGAACATGGTAAAAAGAGATGGAAATCATCAATTTTAAACATAGAAGCATGAGTTTTAAGCATTTACTAAGTAATATATGAGAAGGGGGTTAAAAAAACTTGCCTCTAGGAAGGTAAGATGGTCCAAACAGAAAGGATCCCGAGATTAGAAGGTCTGGTTGCTCCAAGCCAAGCTCCTTTCTTGAGCAAAGATCACCTTCTACACTTTAGAGGTGCAAACCCTAGCGAAAGAGCATGGAGATGAGATGTTTTAGGATTCTAGGTGGAGTTATACCATGGAAGGTCATGGTTCCGGCCTGTAAGAAGGTGGGAGGAATACTAACAACATGAAAATAGGGAAGGAAAGGAGGATTCTTACTAGTTTTGGTCAAAATCACCAAGGAGGAGCTTAAGAAATCCTAAATAGAGAAATTTGGAACCCTAGGAGCCTTCTTCACCAAGGTAGGCACCCTCTTTTACCTTGGAATAGAAACTTCATGGCCAAACATAGAAGGGATGATTCTATAAGATGTGGGAAAGAGAAGGAGAGGATTTCTTCTTGGATTGGGAGGTGGGAAGGGGTAGGCATGGCTTTATAAAGAACAGGGCAAGTATGAGGTGTCTATGGGACTTTCCATGTGTCCTTAGGCTAGGGCTTCATGGCCATGCAAGAGGACAAATCATAGACTCTTCTTGTATATCAAAGATTGGTCCTAATAGCCCCTGGAGCCTTCTAGGCCATCCCCACCGTCCTTCAAACAAAGAAATAACCCATTGGTTGATAGCTTTTAAAGATAAGCACATTTATAAAGAGGGTAATCCCTATAATGCCCTTAGAGAGAAACACCTTCAAACCAAGGTGCAACCAGGTGCCCCATGGTTCAAAATCTCTTGAATGGTAAGGGAATATCTAAGGATTAAAATTCAGGTGATAATTTGCAAAGAAAACCTCCCAATTGGGTAAATTTAATAAAAGTCCAGATTCTACCTAAAATTGCATAACTTGCACAAACAACATCCAAATCAAACCAAATTTGAAACTTAGGCTCATTTTATATTTTCAAATCATATCAAAAAGTTAAGGTTTAGAGCACTTAATTATTGTAATTAAGCTTTCACTGAGGTATTTATGCATAAACCCTTATATTGGTACAATTAGTGAATAAATGTTCACTAAACCACTATAAATTCCACTAATTAAACATAAACGACATCAATGATAGAAATGAAAGGGAAACTTGGGAAAAATGTTTATATGGAGATTACATCTATGATTCATTATGTTACATCACTCTACCCCTTTAAAAGGATTTCGTCCTCGAAATCTCAAGCAAAAAGAGAAGGGTGAGTATGTAACATTTCATCTCTCAACTCCCAAGTGGTTTCTTCCAGACAATGATATTTCAACAAAACTTTTTCTAGCACAATCTCTTTGTTCTTCAGCTGCTTTACTTGGGAGTCAAGGATCTTCACAGGTAGCTCTTCATAGGTCAGATTCTCATGTATCTCCAAAGGCTTAATAGTAAGCACATGAGAAGAGTGCTTCACATACTTCTTCATCACAGAGACATGGAACACATTATGAATCTTATCATAGGAAGGAGGTAAGGCTAAATGGTATGCATAGTCTCCAACCATATCTAAGATTTCAAATGGTCCAACATAACGGGGACTCAACTTGCCTTTAACTTTAGATCTAGCAATAGAACATATATGCTTGATCTTTAGAAATGCATAGTCACCCACTAGGAAGTTAACATCAGACCTTTTCTTATCAGCATACATCTTCTGTCGGTCTTGAGTAGCTTTCATGCATTTCTTTATCAACTGCACCTTTTCTGTCATCATTTGCATGTCATCAGTCTTCACTAGAGAACATTCACTGAAATCATCCCAATGCTAAGGTGAACGACATGGTCTACCATAGAGAGTTTCAAAAGGTGGCATACCAATACTAGCTTGGTAGCTATTATTGTAAGAAAACTCAGCTAATGGCATATATCGATCCCATGCACCACCCCAATCAATCACAGAAGCATGAAGCAAGTCCTCCAAAATCTAAATTGTTCTCTCAGATTGACCATCAGTCTGTGGGTGGTAAGCAGTACTGAAACGCAAGTTAGTACCCATCTCCCCCTAAATATGACCCCATAAATGAGAAGTAAACTTTGGGTCATGATTAGAAACTATTACCTCAGGTACTCCATGCAGGTGTATGATCCACTCAATGTACAAATGAGCCATATCCGCAACTTTGTAATTGGTTTTGATAGGCAAGAAATGAGCAGATTTTGTAAGCCGATCAATAACCACCCAAACAAAATCATAACCTTTCTTAGACTTGGGGAAACCAGTAACAAAGTCCATTGCGATCTTCTCCCACTTCCATTTTGGAATTTCAAGAGGGTGAAGAAGAGAACCATGTCGTTGATGTTCGATCTTGACTTGCTGATATGTCAAACACTTCACGGTGAATAGAGCTATATCATTCTTCATATTCTTCTACCAGACACTTTGTTGTAAGTCCTTGTAGATTTTTGTTGTGCTAGGATGAATAGTGTACTTGGACCCATGCACATCACTCAACAACTTCTATCTCAGATCACCCACATCAGGAATCCACAACCTTTCTCTGAAGCAGACAACACCATCCACTCTGATAGAAAAGTCAAATTGCGGATTCTATATCAAGGCCTTCATCTTTTCCATCTTAGAGCTTTCCAACTATGCATAAATGACTTATGAGATCCAAGTCAGTGTAATAGTCAAACTAGCCATATGGACACACAACTTGTCTTCATCCACTGAATCGACAGGTTGAGGTCACCAACTAGTCACATATGTGAGATTTTCCCACACTGAACATCTCAGAGCATCACAAACGATATCCTTCTTGCGACTTAAAGCACCAGCTATGACGTTTGCTTTACCAAGATGATAGGTGATGGTGAAGTCATAATCTTTGAGATATTCCATCCACATTCACTCTTGTAGATTCAGATCTTTCTGTGTCAACATGTACCTCAAGCTTTTATGGTTGGAGAAAATTGCAAACTTCACACCATAGAGATTATATTGCCATATTTTCAGAGCAAGAATGATGGCAGCAAGCTCTAAATCATGTGTAGGCCAATGAGCTTCATTCATTTTCAACTGGTTGGAAGCATAGACGACCACCTTTATGTTTTGCATCAAAACACACCCTAAACCTTGTTTAAAATCATCAATGTAGATGACATAGGGTATGCCTTCAACAGGCAAGGCAAGAACGGGAGCATAAGTCAAACACTCCTTCAGCTTTAGGAAACTATTCTCACATTCTGGTGTCCAAGAGAACTTAACCTCCTTTCATGTCATCTTGGTTAAAGACAAGCCCAAATCAGAGAAGTTCTTGATAAACCTTCGATAGTAACCTGCTAAGCCGAGGAAGCTACATATATCTGAGGGATTCTTTGGAGCTTTCCACTTGGTCACAACTTTTACCTTTGTAGGATCAATAGCTATATGTCTGACAGAAATCACATGACCCAGAAACATCACTGCCTTTATCCAAAACTCACACTTTGATAATTTTGCATAGAGTTGATTTTCTCTTAGTGTGTTGAGTAAAATCTACATATGCTCACGATGTTGTTCTAACATCTTGGAATAAATCAAAATGTCTTTGATAAACACCACCATGAACTTGTCAAGGTATGGGCAGAACACTCAGTTCATCAAGTCCATGAAGGCAGCAGGGGCATTTGTCAAGCCGAAAGGCATGACCATGAATTCATAATGCCCATAGTGAGTTTTGAACGCCATATTTAGGACATCATCATCCTTCACGTGCATATGGTAGTAGCTACTTCACAGATCCATCTTGGAGAACACAGTGGTTGACTTTAGCTGGTCAAACAAGTCATCAATGTGAGGCAAAGGATAACAATTCTTCACTGTCACTTGGTTAAGCATGCGGTAGTCCATACACATCCACATCGAACCATCCTTCTTCTTCTCGAACATGGTAGGGGATCCCCAAGGTGAAACATTGGGGCGCATGAAGCCCATGTCGAGAAGCTCTTATAGCTGCTTCTTTAGTTTGCAAGCTCTGTAGGGCCAAGCTGTAAGGCGGCTTGGATATTGGTGAAGTTTCGGGTACAAGCTCGATGGAGAACTCCACCTCCTCAGTTGGTGGAAAACTAGGTAACTCCTTGGGAAAAACATTCGAGAAGTCCTTCACCACATCTATGTGGTCGAGAGAAGGAGGTGTAGCCTTGAGGGTTATAGAGGCTAAGAAAGCTCTACACCCTTACGAGACTAACTTTTCAGCTTCGATGGCAGAGATAACAAATTGCCAATCTTCTTGCTTCCTACCCTTGACACACAATCTTCCCTCAACAGGATGTGACAAACTAACCTTTGATTCTTTACAAAAAAAAACAACTTTTTACCTCTTCAACCAATCCATTCCTAGGATGACATGAAAGGCGGTCATGTCGAGCAAGATGAAATATGAGGGAAACATTATACCAAATATACAGAACTCTATGGTCAGAGTTTGGAGATACGAAGAGCAGATCTTACCACTAGGGATTTTTACATCTAATATATGATCCATATACTCAGATTCTGTTTCTAACATAGAAGCAAGCTGATAAGATATGAAGGTATTGGATGAGCTAGAATCAAACAATGCCTTTATAGGATGCATATTAAGATGCAAGGTACCTTCAATAACTTCATTATATTTGCTTGCTTCCTTAGCATTGAGAGAAAACACTCTCCCATTTCGCCTTTCCACTAGCAGTTGCCTCAGGTTCTGGTTGTTGTTGTTGTTGTTATTTTGTGGAGGCAGATTTTGCCTTGGCTGCTGTGGCTACTGGGCATTATTTTGTCCCTGTTAGAAACGGGGGAAGAGTGGTCAGATATACCCAACTTGGCCACACTCGTGGAAGGTCAGAGGAGGTCGATTGTCTCTATGAGTAGGTGCATTGTTGGTAGGACATCTCCCTAGAGGATGGTGGTGAGAGCATCTATTGCACCGATCACGTCCGCAATTCTCATTCTAGGTAGGGTTCTTCCTCTTATTGTTGTTGTAGCCATTACTATGTCCATAGGATTGGAATCCTAGGTAGGACCCAATGGCCAGGGCCTTATCCACCATCTTTTGGAAGGTGAGTGGAAGTTGTGGAATAAGACTTTGGACCACTTGGTAGTTCATGCCCTCCAAGAACAACGTTTCCCTTCTCTCAGCTCCAAGGTTGGTGGCATAGCGTTCTAAAAGTAGGAATCGTTGGATGTAGTCGGCCACACTCATGCTTCCCTTCCTGAGGCTATAGAACTCGACTTCCTTCTTCCTCAAGAAGGTGGGACAAATGTACTTCTCCCTGAAGAGCTTCAGTAACTAGTCCCACTCCATGGTAGAGGTGTCTCGAGCACGGGCGGTACCATTCCACCAGACATGTGTCAGTCCATCCAACAAATACATTGCAAACCAAACTTTCTGGTGAGGAGGGCATGCCATACCCTCGAAGGTCCAATCCAAAGACAACACCCAGTCATCAGCTTTATCCACCATGTTGTGTTCACTTTCACCCTTGAAGTAGGGTGGCTGCATCTTTATGAACTTAGTGAGGGTGATCTCCCTTGGCTTGTTGGCATTGGCAGCCACTGTGTGGAGCTGCCTCATCATGGTGGAGAGAAATTGGCGCAACATTGCCAGCTCTTGCTCCAGTGTGAAGGCGGGGGTGCCCGGAGTAGTAGGGTTGACCACACTATGGCCGACATGAGTCACAGGAGTGTTTCCCACATTGGAGTCATTAGGGTTTGACTCCTTTCCCTTGTTCCTACTGTCAAACAAGTCACATATCCTGAAAGGTAGGGTTAAAATATTAATTTCCCAGGAGTATTTGAATCATAGTTGAAAAAAAGAATAGAATCATAGACAAGAAAAGAATATCTAGAATGCTATTTCCTAAAAGCATACTATTTTGGGCAATTCATATCAGCTCAGGCCAGGCTGGTATCATATGGGCACATGAGTCATCGTAAACCAAGCTAGTGGTGCGGAGGAAAATACCCTAATCCATTCTAGACACCTTTGCTTCAACTTCATGTCCTAATAGTTACCTGAAGGCTCTGATACCATGCTGTAAAGAGGCGAGATCACTCCTTACTTACAAAACATCCATCTTTTTAGAAAGATAAAAAATATTGAGGGTTGCATGTATAATATTCCAAGTAAATAAGCATGCATCAGATACATTATAAAATATCAATAGCAACGGAAATAAAAGTACTCAGCCTATTACATGGCTTTCATTGTTCATTACATGATTGTTTCCAAAAGAAAAAGATAACAGAAAAGGATCTAGCTATAGAAACCTAGACATCCTTTTAGATAGCTTGAGATCTACTCCTGAGATGACTTCCTTGAAACTTGTCCTTTTCCTTGCTCAGCACCAGCACCTGGGTGGTTGGGAAAGCACCCATCAAAAGGAGAAAGAAAACACAGCATACGTCAAATAAAAAACAAGAATAAAAGATGAGGAAATAACATGAAACTACATGCTAAGATTTCATCATAAGATGAAGATAACAAGAGTATGAGGCTATATTCAAAAGAAACTCGCCATTAACAATTATATTAAAAATGAATTGTATGTAAGATAATTATGTCTACCTAACTAAGTAGGGTTGAGGCACCTACCAGACCTCTAACCTATAGGTGAGGGGAGAATAAGACATTCCTAGTCACCTACACAATTATATAGGGGAGAATAAAAACATTCCCCAGGCGATTAAATACATGCCCTATGTGGGTGGTTGTACATAAGTAAAACTACTTTTAATTAAATAGAACATAAATATGTATGCTAGAAAAGTAATCATGGCAAGAGTAGTCATAATATTCAATAAGCATGGTAGTGGGGTATAAGACCCAAACAAGAAGAAATCATAATCTGATTTGAGGCATGAACAACATTAGGATTAAAGAATAGAAGATTTAGGGTTCATTTAAGCCTCATTAGGGAAATATAGGGTTTGGCTACAATTATCCTAATATAGGATGTAAGGAATGCACACACCTCTCTTATTGATATCAATTACTAAATTTCACCACTTTAATTGAGTCCAAGTTCCACTTTGCCTATTTTCAATGTATTAACATGTATTAGAGTACATTAGTATATAGAAACCCTAATTTTAGACCTTTTTAGAAAAAATCAAATTTAGACTCATAAAACATCACCAATAAACTTATTAAGTTCTCCTGATCAAGAAAACATATTTTTATATTAATTTTGGAGTTATGATGAGTAAGATGTAATTTTTATGGATTTTATGCATTAAATTCGTTTTACAAAAATGACCCTACATCAAACCATGAAATCAGATCTTGAAAATATTTTTATTAGATAGAGATTAATTTTCCAATTCCATAACATATTTATTTGTCAAATTTGGATAAGTGGTTTAGAAGATATGAATTTTTCAATACTAACCAATAGGAAATTGCCACATCATCAAACCGATTGAGAAAATTAAAGAGGGAGAGGGAGAGGGATAAAACACCATTTGACCCAAGATCAGGTTTGAAGTTTCATAGGTAACCAAACTAGAGCTTCTAGAGAAGGTAAAACAACAAGAAACCAAAACCCTAGAAGAACATGGTAAAAAGAGATGGAAATCATCGACTTTAAACATAGAAGCATGCGTTTTAAGCATGTACTAAGAAATATATGAGAAGGGGATTAACAAACTTGCCTATAGGAAGGTAAGAAGGTCCAAACAGAATGGATCCCGAGTTTAGAAGGTCTGGTTGCTCCAACCCAAGCTCCTTTCTTGAGAAAAGATCACCTTCTCCACTTTAGAGGTGCAAACCCTAGCAAAAGAGCATGGAGATGAGATGTTTTAGGGTTCTAGGTGGAGTTTTACCATGGAAGGTCATGGTTCCAACCTTTAAGAAGGTGGGAGGAATACTAAAAGCATGAAAACAGGGAAGGAAAGGAGGATTATTACTAGTTTTGGTCAAAATCACCAAGGAGGAGCTTAAGAAATCCTAAATAGAGAAATTTGGAACCCTAGGAGCGTTCTTCACCAAGGTAGGCACCCTCTTTTACCTTGGAACAAGAAAATCATGGCCAAACACAGAAGGGATGATTCTAAAAGATGTGGGAAAGAGAAGGAGAGGATTTCTTCTTGTATTGGGAGGTGGGAAGGGGTAGGCATGACTTTATAAATAAGGGGGCAAGTATGAGGTGTCTATGGGACTTTCCATGTGTCCTTAGACTAGGGCTTTATGGCCATGCAAGAGGATAGCTCATAGACTCTTCTTGTATATCAAAGGTCGGTCCTAATAGCCCCTGGAGCCTTCTAGGCCATCCCCACCGTCCTTCAAACAAAGAAATAACCCCATTGGTTGATAGCTTTTAAAGATAAGCACATTTATAAGGAGGGTAATCCCTATAATGCCCTTGGAGAGAAACACCTTCAAAACATGGTGCAACCAGGTTCCCCATGGTTAAAAGTCTGGTTAATTTTAATGGAATATCTAAGGATTAAAATTCAGGTGATAATTTGCAAAGAAAACCTCCCAATTGGGTAAATTGCATAAAAGTCCAGAATGTACCTAAAATTGCATAACTTGCACAAACAACATCCAAATCGAACCATATTTGAAACTTAGGGTCATTTAATGTTTTCAAATCATATCAAAAAGTTCTATTAAGGTTTATAACACTTAATTATGGTAATTAAGCTTTCACTGAGGTATTTTTGCATAAACCCTTATATTGGTACAATTAGTGAATAAATGTTCACTAAACCACTATAAATTCCACTAATTAAACATAAATGACATAAATGATAGAAATGAAAGGGAAACTTAGGAAAAAGATTTACATGTAGATTACATCTAAGATTCATTATGTTATACTTTTCATACCTAGAGGTTAGATAATGATTTTTTTAGTAACAAGCTATTTATCTATAATGCTGTTTCTATGGGATTTCAAGGAATTTATAGTAAATGCAAATGTTAAATACATTTTAAAAGTAGTTTTATATTGTTTCTATTTCATATAACTCTTGATATCAAAAATCACATTAATTTTACTATCCTTTACTTTCTTGATTCTTGTATTATTAATAGAGAGTTTCCTTCAAATATCGTAAGTAGGTTCACAAGAGGAAATTCTACTGAACTCACTAAGATAAAGAAAAGAATATTAAATACTTACAGCCTTGACATTCAATATAGCCTTTATTAATGTAGTTTCATCCCATTCCTTAAGTTCCTTTATTGGAGGTATGTATGGTTGGATGACTAACTTCCAAAGGTCAAAGATAACACCTTACAAAATAAGTACTTATGCTGCTTCCAATACTTGTGGTTGGAGCCATCAAAAAGAGTTGACTGATAGGCATTCACACCTTCAAGGTTGAGTGATCCAATTAGATTCCCCCTATATTTATGAATTTTCAGCTCCTTTGAACCGTGATATTATAAATAAAATATCTTTAGATGGGGGTTACTACAATAAAAAACCAATTTTATGCAAATTAAAATAGATTGGAGGTTAATTTTAACTTTCCTATAGAATATTTGCAACAAAAAAGTAAACCAAGTGATTTTCACAAACATTCAACTAGAAAAGACACAAGAAGTATAGTGGTTCCATCCTAAAATGCAATAGCTCCATTACTTAGTTGTTCCCAACCAAGGTTTCTGTAACGAACCAAACCCCAAAATCTTATCATATTCTGTGATTAGAAGGCTAGTGGTATTGGTTCTCTAGATTTGACCAAACAAGAATAAAATCATACCTTAACTAATAATGCTAATACATATAATGTATTATGTGGCAATACGTTCTATGATCAACATCATATATTTACATAATAACTTAAATTTGTGTTGACATGTAGGTTTAGTTCATGAAATATGTTACATGCATTTTCTTTGCTAACTAATATTCACATAGTGGTTAAATAAGAGGAATAATGTACTTAAAACATGTAGTATAATAACAATTTGAATTTTCTTGTACAATCATTTTACTTAAAATTGAATTAATGGACCAAATGTGTTAAATGAGTAAATGTGGAAATTGATACATTATAATAAAATATAACTCTTTTTGTAACAATGTGAAATTAATGGGAGATGGACTTGAGATACACATATATCCCTCTACTTAGATCTCGATGTTGTATGTTCATGTAAGTCCCTTTCTGGGAGAATATTATGTAACTTTGTATAAATTGAATATAGTCATGAAACATTATTCCGCTTCTATACTTTGTCTATTTCATATATCATCATTTAGGAAATGAAAATTTTATATATATTTGAGCATGATTGTTAGTATGTTTGGATAGATGAATATATTCCTCAAATTAGTAGGGTGTCAAATCAGTCACTCTCGGGTCCTACTCCTAAAAATATGGTATTAGAGTCCAAAGTAGTCAGATTCTAAGTATTTCAATATTGTCTCCCTTATTAGAACCTTGCCTTCCATAGTTACCCTCTAAGTGAGATTTAACCCTAGAAATTACCTAAGTTGTTTATGAGGTGATGAATGAAAAATTTGATATCATAAGATACATACATAAGAATCTTAATGTTCAAACCCTAGTGTGACGGGACCCTTAATATCATACATAGGTTGTTGTAATATATCTCTTTGAAAGTTATGAGTTTTAACTTTAGGGTGGTTTTTGGCTCGAAGATGAGAAAATAGTTGATAAGGAGATAATATATGGAATACCTTATTACTCGGAATTTTTTACGATGAAATCGATTTCTTTTGTACATATAATATTATAATAGTATAGAAGATAATTTATGTTGAATAGATTTCATTGTAAAAAATATTTTCTATTATACTATTATATGTACAAACCAAAATTTTATGGATTTGTTGATGCTTTCTCAAACTGGATCGCAAAGAAGAGAGGTATGAAGTTTGATATAGGAACCCTAAATTTAGTTGAAACATATATTACAAACCCTAGTTTTAAGTGAAACAGATAATTAGGATAGTAAGGTTGTGCTAAAGATTTAGTTGACATCCCTTATACAACCTATGACTTTTCAAATGATAATGTGAATTATAGGGTTGTTAGGTTAGAAACACAAGGACCTAAAACCAACCCTAGATGAGTATGAATTTTTAGTTGGATGCATGTTCTATGAGCAACATAAACCTATAAAAATTTCACAACTAAAAGATACATGAGTAACCATAGTACCTTGATGTTGTTTATCTTGTCTTATTATATTAAAATTTTAAGGGGTGGAGAGTATGGGTGGTTGATAATATATGAATGATTGGATTTCAAGGACAAAATCCTTTTAAGGAGTGGAGTGTTGTAACAAACCAAAACTGAGAATCTTACCCTATTAAATTATTAGAAGGCTAGTGGTATTAATTCCCTAGATTTGACCAAACAAGGATAAAATCATACCTTAAATAATAATGTTAATACATATAATATATTATGTGGCAGCAGGTTCTATAATCAACATCATATATTTACATAATAACTTATATATGTGTTGGCATGTAGGTAAGTTCATGAAATATGTTGCATGTGTTTCCTTTGCTAACTAATATTCACATAATGGTTAAATAAGAGGAATAATGTACTTAAAACATGTATTAGAGTGAAAATTGGGATTTTCTTTTACAATTATTTAAATTAGAGTGGAATTAATGGACCAAATATGTTAAATGAGTAAAATGTGGAATTTTGTGCATATATAACTCTTTTTGTAACAATGTGAAATTAATGGGAAATGACTTGACATAGCCGGATATCCCTCTACTTATATCCTGATGTTGTGCTTTTATGTAAGCATGTTTATTGGAGAATATTATGTAACATTTAATAATTGTATATAGTCATGAAACATTATTCTTCTACTATACTTCGACTATTTTGTATATCATCATTTGTATATTATGTTTGAATAATGGATCTATTCATCAAATTTTAGTACGGAGTGGATCCACTCTTGGGTCCCACTCTTTACAATATATATATATATATGTATGTATTTTTGTTTTTTTGAAATTGGTATAAAATACAATTATTAGACACTTTTGTAGATCAAGGAAAAACTCCTTTTCAAGAGCAAGGATAACTTCCATGTTCTTTACAAGATGACACATGATCACCCTCTTCGGAGTAGATCATAATAAGCTATCCACCATAGTTGGACGCAACCTTCTCACAAGAAGTAGATCCAAATCACTTTGTTGAAACCTTCTCACAAGAAGTAGCATGACGAAATGGAGCAAAATAGAAAACAATATATTAGGAGGAAAGTACAACATAATCTTCACAAGATATAAAAGGGTAGATTTGTGTACAAGTGATGAGCAACTCTATACTGTTTAGGCTAGGCTATTTGTTATGATGCATATTGTGCTTTACCATTAATCTTAGGGTTAAGTATTACTATCATAGAACAATTTATTATCAAAATACTAACTCTAAATGGCTAGAAAGTCAATGGATATAGGACCCATGCGTCTGTACCTAGAATGGTATCATGAAATCACGAACGTAGAAGTATAAAAACTTAGCAAACATGAACAAATAACAAGATCGAGCCACCAACACAATCTCAACGTTCAAAAAGTATTATAAGAAACACCCTTTTACTAAATAATTTCAGTTACATATTGAAGAGTACATTTATACAAGTATGTCATATACACTAGCTAGGATCTTACAACGTATACAACTAAACATATCTTACCAAGCCATTAACTCCCAAGCTATCCTCTGAACCTAAAACATGCATGAAACAAGTGGGTCAACACAAAAGGTGTTGAGTACTTGGAAGAAAGATACATATATATAAGCTTTGCATAACTTGAAAAGAGTTACAGAAGTAAATGAACATGAATAAACACATTAAATATATAAAAAAATGAGAACCCATGATGTAGTCTATTTTACTCTGATTATACTAATAACAACATATATTATAAGGTGTAGGACCAACTTCCTATTGGAATGGTCTGTGAGTGTAAGGAGTGGGACCCACTCCTCAGTAGACTGAGTAATAAACCAAACTAATCCAAACACACTAACAAGTATGATAGAATAGGTGTATTTTTTGTTTCTCAAAAGAATGGTATACAAGAATATAAAAAACTAAAATATCATGAACACATTACATTTATACGATCGCATAATCATCTTTAACTTGGAGTTTATAGGAAGGAAACAAATTCACAATATAAGCAAAGGGATGTCCAAGCTTTCTCAAGTACATGTTGAGAGTTAGCTCCACACATCCAAGTTCAGTTCATCATGACAAGGCCTCATGTTCTTCACCTAAGGGTTTGGAAGCATACCCCACAGAATAAGACAAAGTGGATGTTCTCAACAAAACAATGCTGGTATATGCATACAAATAGGTATGGAACAATATTAAGGTAAAATGACATCAATAAACTTTATCAAGGATTCCCAAAACAAGAGGGAAAAGAACAAGATACAAATGGATATCAAAGAGAACATTGAGAGAAAATAAAAAACAAGAGGGTTTCTTGCCTTATTCAATATATCAATAGAATATCCAATCATAGAAAGTAATAATAATGAATGTTAAATAATTATACTAAAATTAATTAAGGATGTGACTAATAAAATATAAATCCTAAAAGTATTGGGAGGAAGACACACACCATGTCTGGAACACATTTGCCCTTTGTATATGAGTGGAATACACACACTTGGGATGGAATATGCATGCCAAAATGTTATGGTAATACAATAGTACTTCTAATACAAATAAGTTTAGTCTATGAAACGTGCACAAATGTAGATGCAAGAATTAAGTTTAATCAAGCCCAAATAAGAGGATTATAAAAGGCAACAATTATCACATGGGTCCAAAGGAACCATAAAAGAATATCAAATCATATCCACAAGTAAGGTGTATCATAATATCACAAAAGCCTAACACTTGAAGGTTAGGGTATCATTTAGTTCAAATACTTAAATGAGGGTTACCACACAAGAATAGAGTAAGCAAGACACATATTAAGGTCTAAAAATTATATCCAAAAAATTAAGTAGATCACCAGATCCAAATCAATATATAAATACTCACATGAGTCAACCTCTCAAATGAGAGAGTAGTGTACAAAGAAACATGTACAAAAGGACCAGAAAGCAAGAGAGAGAGAGAGAGAAAGTGAGAGAGAGAAACAGAGGGGACTGCTCAATATATTTAATAAGAGATGCAACATACATCATGAGAGAGAAAATCAAATTAATTACTCAATAAGATTAGGGTGATGCAACATACCTTCTATCAAGTCTAGATATATCTAGGGTCAAATCTAATCTATTACAGGGTCTCAAAACACCTATTAAACACACACATATATATTATATATATACATATATATATACAAATATATATATATATATATATATATATATGGTTATTTTCACATTTATTACATAAGACCCTAGATATGCCTTCTTATTATTAATGAATTTAGTTATAAAAATTACAGTATAATGTATTATACTTTCGAATTGTATACTATATTTTGTCTTTTTTTACTTATGTATTATTAGTTACAAATTTAGAAATACCAGGAATCACATATTTATTGTATTGGAACTAGGCGATGAAACTGATATCATTTGATAAAATAAAATTTTATGATTCCAAGGAGTATGTTTTCCCAGCCATATATTATTTACTATGAATACCAAAACATTCGACCAATTAGAAAATTCCATGAAAGGCACATATATAATATTATTGATTTTAAAAACCAATGTAAATGCCACTCAGGTTTGACCATCTGGCCCAGGCCTACAACATGCCCAACGCATAGTTGACTGCAACAAAATCAATCAAAGTGGGGAAAGAAAATTTAGCCCATTGTAGAGTGTGATAGATCAAATCATGCGTAGGGAAAATTGAGAAATCACAAACAACAATCTTCTTCTTCATTGTTTCTCGATATCATCAAGAATACATCTATAGAATATCAAACATACATAAAATTGAAACTCAAGATTTGAAGACCCCACCATTTCCAAGAAACATATTCTAAGGTTTCCCCATCCATAGACGAGCCTATACATCCAACCAACATACATGGCATGAATGGAGTTGCCAATAAAGATCTCCAATGTATAAACATGAGAAGAGAGAAAGGACACATGGAAAATGGGAAACACGATGAGGAAAGGCCACACTTGAGGACTCAGAGCACTTTCATATGTCAAATGTGGTAAAAACAAGTCAAAATGTAGCTTGAAAGTATGACAACCTAGTCTTTGTTGAAATCAGAAAAAAGAGTAGGAAATATGGGATATTAACATTTAACCTAATCCAGGGCAAGGGAAGGGGTCAGAATGCCTATAAAGGTCATTGTTAAGATCATTCACTTGCTTGCTGCAGCTCACACAGGTCCAGAGAAGTATGGCAATGAAGCATTAATGCTATAGGACAAACCATAGTAATTTTTAGAAAACAAGAGTCTTGGTCAACTTCCAAGAGTCCTTAGAAACATCATGAAGCAAGGAATTCAAGTTTCATGATGCATAGAGGATATGACAACTCCAGGGGTAAGGAAATAAGTTGGAAATTTTTGTACATGATGTGATCATTTTTGGGAAAATGGATCATGGGAAACGATTATTCTCCAACCAACAACACTAGGGGCACACACTATATATGCACGGTTTACATAGATAGCCTCAAGGAAATAGGGGTATTGAGGGTTAATGTATGGATTTGTATTGGAATGAGAATAAACAAGGAAAGTGGGGACATATGGGTATGAAATAATCCTAGGAATTCAATGTTAAAGAAAGTGTGAGGAATCATGGAGAGAAAAGAGAGGGAATCACGTTCAAAAAATTGAAGCACTGTTCACATGAAAGAACATCAGAAGATGGGATGAAAAAGATAAATATGAGGGGTGTTGGAGAGACAACATGAAAAAGACAAATTTGGAACTTTAAAGAACTGACTCAATTAATCCAAATATGCATCAATTTAAGTACTTGACTTTATACTATGTTTCCAAAATTAGTTTAGGCGTATACAAGTGTCTGATGCCAATTAAAATTGACACATAGGCCAAATTTGTCATTCAAAATCCAAAAATTTTAGATTAGTTTCTAATTTTAAAGAAATCTATTATTTTATTTAAAATTTTAGAGTTTATTTTTTTTGTTTGATGAAAATTTAGGCATCTATGATTACTTGTTTAATGGGAAATTTGGAACATAAGTCAACTAAGATGAGGAATCACATTATTTTTCTAATTTTAACTTCACTAAAAGTTATCTAGTGATTTATGATTATAAGGGTTATTTCCATATTTATTTACCCAATAAATATATTATGTGTAATGTGTTGACATTAGATACCCTCTAGGGTTATCTTCACATGAATGTTTTTTGTTCACTCTTACATGAAACCACTTCCATTATTTAAGTGAATGTCCCTTTTATATAATATCTGGTGATATTATATTTCCATTGAGGAAAAAACTAACTCCCATTATATATATATATATATATAGTCCTTTAAGATGCTTCCTTTCATTATTTTTAATACAAATACATCCAAACTCATTTCCATCTTTATAATAACACATGAATTAAATTAATTGCATTTTTGGGGTTTGGTACATATATATGTGTATATATATGCATGTATTATTCATTACATGAAACTTGTCATGTATTATTACATGGATTCTTTATTTATAATTTGGTAGTTTATTTTAGTTTATGATTTGTTTACATTATAGGTTAGGTGTTTGTTGCACAAAATCCAATATTAATCACTTTAGCACTAATAATTTATGATTAACACTTATTAAGGTTAAGGGTGACAATGAAACTATAGCTTACACTATAAGATTTCTAGTATTTCTATTCAGTCATACATGACATCTAGGTCATCTAAACTCATCCCATGTCTATACCAGAATATATATTATACCTTGTTTGGGTTAGACAAATGATTATTCTCTTTGCTACATAATTCAGAGGAATTAGGGTTTCAGGGACAAGGAAGGAAAGTTTCAGTATTTTACAACACTTCACCACTTAAAGAGGAATTTTTCATGAAATTAAACCATCCATACACTACAAACTAAATACTCTCCACCCCATAAAATCTTTAATATAATAATTCAAACTAAACAACACTGCATGTATTAAGATTATAGTTTCATATTTAGAGTTCTGTCAGCTAGGTGATGTACATATTCCATGTACCAATAAAGATGATCATATGTAAAAAGGGTTGAGTTCAAGTCCTTGTGATTCTAACCCAACAAACCTATGCTTCACATCTCAAAACCAAAGAATCATCAAGACAACTTTCCATACCTTAGAGGGGAAAAGAGGGTAGGTCCACTACACCTTTATATCATGCCACATAACCTTAGTCACTACTTCACAGTCAAAAGTACGATTGAGATTCTTATTATATCTAATTCTAGGGGTTTATCGTCCAAAATTTCATATATCTATATATTGTGAATTAGTTTAGGAAATCATAAAAAAATCATAGAAACCTTTAGTACATATTGTAGTATAATGTGAAATAAGTTTTTCTTCAAAAAATCATACGACATAAATTGAAGATGATTTCAAACTCAATGCGAGAACAAAGTAAATTTTTTTCCCATATTAAGATCAAAGATATACTAACCAACTAATTTTAGCATCCTCATTACCTAACTCAATCTTAGAACAAAATTCATAGATTCTAAAGAGATAGATCACGATTAAACAATATTATCGAGTAAGAGCACCTAAGTCCTCATCGCATTAGGGTTTACTAATTGTGATTCTTATGTATATCTCATATGATTCTAAATATTCCTTTCTTCATCTCACAAACAACTTCAACAAATTCTAGGGTAAACATCACACTTAGAGGGTGACTATATATAATAAGGGTCCTAATTAGGGAGATAAAATTAAAAGTTAGAATCGGACCGCGAAGGCTCTAATACCATCTTGTGAGGAATGAGGCATGAGAGGGGATAAATTCTTCACTAAACTGACGAATAAACCCATCTGATCCAAACACACTAACAAGTATGTTGGAATAGGTTTAATTTTCATTTCTAAAAAGAATGGTATACAAAAATGGTATCATAATAAAATATCATGAATGAATTCCATTTGCAAGATTATATAATCATCTCCCATATGGAATTTACAAGAAGGAAACAATTTCAACATATAAGTAGAGGGATATCCAATATATCTCAACTCTATCTCTCAAGAGTCAACACCACTAATTAAATTTTTGGTCATCATGTCAAACCCTTCATGTTCTTCACCTAAGGGGTTGGAAAAATACCCCATAAAAGAAGACAAAATGGATGTTGTCAACATAACAATGTTGCTATGTTGATATTAATAGGGATTGAGCATTATTAAGGTAAATGGACATTAATAAAATTTATGAACACTTCCTAAAACAAGAGAGAAAAAAGAAAATTCAAATGGATATCAAAGAGAAAATGTAAAGAAGATAAACAATAAGAGGTTTGTTGCCTAATAGAATATCTCAATATAATATCCCAACAATAAATAGTAATAAACAATCAGACTAACATTATTTAGGAAGGGTTGATACCAATAAAGTCTCAAGTCTAAAGTTTTGGGTGGAAGAGCACACTCTGGGTGGAATAGGAACACCCTTTATATGTATTCGAGTGGAATACGTACATTCATGACAAAATATGCACGTCTATATGTTAAGGTGGTACATAGGTACCACTAATTTGCATAAGTTTAGTCTAGTTCACATGCACAACTGTAGATGCAATAATTAAGTCTATTCAAGCTCAAATAATAGGATAAGATCATCCAACAATTATCACGTGGGGAAAGAGGACACATTAGAAAATATATGATCATATTTACAATTAAAAGTGCATCATAGGATCACAAAAGTCCAACACCTAAAGGTTAGGGTCTCATTTTCTTCAATTGCTCGAATTAGGTTTACCACAAAGGAATAGAATGAGAAAGACATTAATCCATGTTCAACAATAATACCAAGTAAATTAAGAAGATTTCAAGATCCAAATCACTATATAGATACTCATATGAGTCAACCTCTTCGAAAAGAGTGTAGTGTACTAGGTAACATGTCCCAAAGGACTAAACGAGAGAGAAATGTTGGTAGTTTCTCAATATGATTAATAAGACATTCAACATACATTAAGAGAGAGAAAAACTAGATCAATTGCTCAATTTTTTGCAAAATGCCTTATATCAAGTCTAAATATATCTAGGGTCAAATCTAGTCCAATCTTGGGTTTCTAAAACACCTATTAAACAAATATATAGAATTAGGGTTAAGTTCACATCAATTATATAAACCCTAAATATTGTGTTTTCATTATCAATGGATTTGGTTATCAAAATTATATCATCATATTCTTTATATGTTCCTGATTCTATAACATATTTTATCTTCTATTTCTATCTTATACATTATTACTTATGAATTTTAGAGATTTTGACCAATTGGGAATATCAATACAAATCACATATTTATTATAATAGAACTAGTCTATGAAATTAATATCATTGGATATATTATAATTTCATGATGCAAGAAAATATTTACATTTATATTTTGATCAATATATAACTTACTAATTTTAGAATCCTCGACCAATCAGATAATCCCATAAAGACACATATATAATATTATTTGCTTTAAGAACTAAACTGGGATGGCCCAATTAGGTTTGTCCATATAGACCATGCCTACAACATGACCAATGCAAAAAAAATTAATAGAAGTGGGGAAAGGACAATGTTTCCCATGGTGACACGTAGCAAAGATCAGATAATGAGAAGGGAAAAACCAAGAACAACCAAATCTTCTTTTACATTGTTGATAGATCCCCTGAAGTATAGAGATATAGAATCTCATAAAGAAGATAAAAACACAACATCTAAAGACCTCCTCCACAACCAAGAAAAGTACTCTTAGGTTTCCCCATCCATAGATGAACCTAGAGACTCAACCAATAGGTGTGCCATGGCTGGAGTTGCCAATAGAGGTCTCTGCCGCACAGGCGGGAGAAGAGAGTAAGGACACATAAAAAATAGGAAACATAATAAGTTAATTCCATATTTGACTGCTCGGGGGTGCTTGGATATGTCAAATGTGGTGAAATAAGTCAAAATGTAGCTAGCAAGTCAGACAGCCTAGTCTATGCTAGAATTAGAACAAAAGAGGAGGAAAAGTGGGATATTGGGATATATCATCACATAGGGAAAGTGGTGGGGTTGGAAAACCGATGAAGGTCCTTCTCAATATCTCACATAGGCTTGCCACATCTCATATAGGTACATGGAAGTCTTTCAATGAAGCTCCAGTGAAACATTTTTATTGGAGTTGGGTAGGACAACCCATATCTATATGGAGAGAATGAGAGTCTTGATCGACTTCCAGGAGACCTTAGGAATAATGTGAAGCAAGGAATTGAAGTGTCACAATGCGTAGAGGCTATGATAACTCCAAGGCCAGGAAATAAGTTGGATTTTTCTATATGAAACTATTGTTCTCAAACCAACGATGCTAGGGGTGCACACTTTATAGGTAGGACTTACATAGATGGCCTTGAGGAAAAGGGTTCTTGAGGGATTTGAATTAGGTATTTTTACTATAATGAGAATAAGCAAGTAAAGTGGGGATATATGGGTACAAAATCATCCTAGGAATTCATTAGAAAAGAAAATGCAAAGAATCATGGAGATATGAGAGAGAATAACATCAAAAAAGTTGATGAATTGTTCAAATGGAAGAACATCTTAAGGGGGGAAAGTAGAAGATATCTCTGCCTCCTTGCAATTGAAATTAGAGGGATGAGAGATGGGCCATAGTATGGAAAGTCATCACAATAAAGACAAATTTGGGAACATTATAGAACCAACTTAACTAATCTGATATATATCATATGAAGTATTTAACTTCATACATTTTTTACAAAATTAGTTTAGGCCTCTATAAGTGTCTAACCATAATGAAAATTGACACATATGCCAACTTTGGCATGTATAATACTAATTTTAGACTATTTTCTACTTTGTGGTATAATAAATTATATTATGAAATATTTTAGAGTTTAACTTTAATTTTCTTTCCTAAATGAAATTGAAGTATCTAATATTACTAGTTTGATGTGAAATTTGCACATAAGTCAATTAATACATGTGGATTTCCAATATCACATTATTTTCCTACTTTTTACATCATTAGTAAGTTATCCAGTGATTTAGGATTAGAATGGTTTTTTAAATATGTATTCACCAAATAAATATATCTATGCTTAATGTCTTGAAATTAGTTTCTCTCTAGGATTATCTTCACATGAGGGATTTTCCTTCATTGTTACATGCAGCCACTTATATTATTTAATTTGAATTCTCTTTTAAAATATATTTGGTGATATTTTCTTTCCTCTTACAAGCTAACCAAGTCCCATTTATTCTATATATTCTTTTTATTTCTGTTAACAATCCCTTCATTGTTATTGACATTAATATATCCAAACTCATCTCCATCTTTATTATAAAAAATTAAATGCATTAGTTACCTTTTTGAGGGATTGGGAAACATTAATAAATACATATGCCTATATGATTCATTACACAAATATTGTCACATGTTATTACGTGGGTTAGTGAATTATATGTTGTCACTTTATTTTAGTGTATGTGTTATTTATAAATTCTGTGTTTATTGCATAAAATCCAATTATTTATTATTATTTAATATGAATTTCTTTAGCACTAATTACTAATTATTAGCATCATATTAAGGTTAAGGGTGATAATGGACATGTGTTTTACATTATAAGATTCCTTGTATCTATAATACATCATACATGACATATATGTAATCTCAACTCATCCCAGGTATATACTAGAGTATATATTGTACCTGGTTTGGGTTAAACTAAGGATTGTACCATTTGGTAGTACCTAATTCAGAGGAATTATGATTTCAAGGAAAGGGAAGACATGTTTTAGTATGTTATATAGATGGTGCTCAAACTTATCTGACATTGTTTATCAACATGGCCCGCCCTATCTTGACAACTCAAGTAGGGTGCATGACCTTATGTCTATACCCTAAGAATAAATCCAGGTGCACAAGGTTTATATATTGGAGTTATATACTATGTTTGCAAGTTATAAAATAATCAAGACAAAACATCACGTATAATACTATAATACCACATGGAAATATAAGTAAACAATCATACATACATCTCAAGTTGCAAGTAAGATAGCCATAATCACATAATTATTAAATTATGTACTTGATTCACTAATTCATTACCTTACTTATCCATTTCCATCTAGTCACAAGTATTATGATTAAGCATATGATTTCATACATGTGTTTGATTCTTATCATTAATCCTAACTAGTTACACTTTAGGGTTTTGACCAAGTTAGGTTCAAAGTTGGTTAATTACATGTTTAATGATCTTTTACAGATTTAGGGTCCATCGTGAAGGAGTGGTTCAAGCTTCAAGTCATTTGATGTTTCATCTATTTTATATGATTATATCAAGATTCAAGTCACTTACTTACATTTTGTGGACAAAAGACTACTAATATAGTAACCAAGGTAAGGGATTATCAAGACATGAGGACCGATCCTAAAAGATGGTTTAAGTTATAAAGATAAGGAAATAAGAAGAATAATCAAAATAGGTGGATGTTCCTTAGGGTATACACCTCATAAAAACCAACTTAGGTCTCAACATTTCCACTAACACAAATAGCAACATAGTTCCTTATGTCATACACATACGAACTATGTGGGACATCCACATAAAATATATCACAAGTGATAGAGTATTCCTTGATTCTAGAGAGGAAGAAAAGATCAAAGGATCCACATAAGAAGTAAGGTACCAGAACCACAATTCAAGTCACATAGGTCACATTAGGAAAATTAGGGTTACAAACACCATCAAATCCAAACATGGGGTAAGACTTGGATATTAGGATCTCTAATCATCATGTTGTTACAACTTTCAAACTTGTTAAGGTGTTTGGTTCAAATTGGGATAAAAAACCCCATTGATCTATGTTTAACATGCATGACTATATATACACCCATATGAGTCAAATTCATGCATTAGGTGCAACATAGACCATAAAAAGTGCATAAGATTGATCAAGAATAGATTTTGTGTTATGGAGTGTCAAAACTTATTAATTTCAAGTTGATATATGGTTTTTATCTAATATCCAATCAATATTAGAAAAAGATCAAAGTTCTCGGGTAGATTTTATATAAACATCACATTAGTGCATCAAGGTCAGCCAAAGAGAAAGAATGGTGATTAGGGGTTGCATTAAGTTTAAAAGTACACAAAAACTACTAATTTAATGAATAAAAGGGTGGATGTGTTTAAAGGTCCAATTTTTAGCACAATAATGCTTCAATTATACTCAAAAAGATTAAAGTTAGAATATTTTAAAAAATAATGAAACAAGAAGGGGAAATAGGGTCTATAACTTAATTTAAGTTGTATATATATACGAGACAATCAAAATGATATATAATATCACAAACTTTGTACAAGGCATATCAAAGTTGGATGTTAATCCCACACCTACAATCTGTGCCTTCACTGATTAGTGGGAAACACACATGGAGGCCTAGTCGGGTACAATTCTAGCAGTAGTGTGCCGCTTTTGAATGTCAACCACTTCTTGCACGCACTGAGTAGATGCTTGCAACCTCTGTGCACCACTTGTAGGTGCTATTTGCACTCACTACATGCCACTTGCACGCACTACATGCTGCATACCATCGCAACTCCCCCAAGGTCAATTGCACACGACCATGGAGGGTATATGGGGCTTACCCAAACTCTATAAATTCTAGTGAAGGTTGAGGAGTTCAAGTTCAAAGTTGTTGTGACAAAAAAGAGAGTCATCTAGGTAAGGAGAAGATACCCTTGCTAAACCTAATGGCAGTGGTAGTACCCTAACCCAAGGAAGAAGAAGGGTGGGTGGAAGAACCCCATGTAACAAATGAGAGGGTAAATTAGGGGGGATGACCAAGAAAGAGAAATTAGAGCATTTTAGTAAGCTAGTTTTTACCAAAATAGGAAAGATGAGGTTCTACTGCTTTTCCCGAAATCTACTACTGTAGTAGTATAAATGAAGCTTGAAGATGATTAGCAACCCTCAAATTATGGTGGTGGAATCCATGGGTCATGATCCAAGCATTGAGATTTTTCATATCACTAACAAAGGGGAAGATCTTTGATGTGCTTATCTCGGTCGCACCCTCATTGGTCCAACTAGTCTAAAAAATACAATTTAACTAAATCACATGTCATTTGAGAGAATTATGAAAAACCATATTTGTGCTATCATGGTCCATTTGAAATGATTTTTGAGCGATTGAGAACTCTACAACATGAAATATTTTAGGGATAAAGGGTATAACATTGATTGTTCCAATATTATATGGGAGTAGGTTATGTATTAAAGCATGATACTTAGTTCAATTAATAAACTAAAGTCATAGATTCTGAAATTAGTAATTGATGTATTCAAATTGGGGTATCACAACTCCCAAACTATGAAATTCATTTCAAATTAAGATAAGTCATCATAGAGGGAGAAACTATATAATAGAATAGAGAGAAAGTTAGGTCATCACATCCTTCCCTTCTTAAATAAAATTTTTATCCTCAAAATTCATACAAGATCATAATAAAAGGTCAAAGTACATATTCATCATGTTTAGGAAACAAACAATAGGTGTCAACAAAATCACCACTATGGGGTGTACACCTAGTTTGTCATCATAAAGGGTGAAACTATTTCAATTATAAACATATTACTTGGTGTTATATCATATTGTGACATCATCTTGACACAAGGGTTTTCCCATCCCTTATTATCCCTATATAATAGTTTTCTTCATGTCTTCATACGAGCCCAATGTGTGTTATCAAATTACATATTATTAGTCTATCAAATGGACATATTATTATCATCACTATAAAATAAGATTATCATCACCCATATGTTGAGCAAGTTACAATTTGAATGCATGCATTAGATTTCCCCCAATATTCTACCAACTATTACCAATTACATGCATTTGTTTTCATGTTGGGATTTGAAATTAAGAATTTACATCTCACAATTATTAAAGCTAGGATCTCAAGGCATCATCAGACTTACATCATTCACATAATGTATGGTTTCATAGTAATTCAAGCATATGAAGGTGATTTAGTTAACATGTATCAAGTTTTAAATTAAGTGAGATTATTTTCACATATCATGCATTATCTCGAGGAACAAAATTATTATGAACATCAAGGTTTCATTATTATATCACTTGTATATAAGAAAGATATCCACAATATTGAAAAAAATCAAGCTAAGACCTATTTATACCGGGGCAAGCCATACCAACCAAACTATCTACTCGTACTAAAATTTTACCCAACTTTCAAGAAAAGAGAAATCACTAGATTCCATCACATACAAACACTAACCCGACCATGACACTAATCAAGAGTTCACACATCATATGCATAATCTTAGGGATTTGGGACATCTGCCTCACCTAGATGAAGAATTGACATATATTCAAGTGACTTCAACTCTAGGGTTAGATCTTTTCATAAGAACTCTAGGCCACAACATTATCAATAGAACCATACAATACATGAATTGACTCATATACTTAGAAGTATTCTAGATATGTACTCATCATTATGAATTTCATCATTCATATTTTTAAAAGTTTCATATGATTTGGAGGTTTGGTACTCTGACCTTCTCCTGTGTCCGGTAGACCCATATCAAGAGTTCACCCTTACTGTATGTCCCCATGCCGAGGTCCTCCTTCGTAAAGAGGTTGAGACCTGTGTTTCTCCTAAAACATTTTTCATTATCCATATCTCAACATGTAAAACACTAGACACAAGAAAGCATGTCAACCCACTAGCTATGTCTAGCACCTCTAGCAAGCCACATGTACCATACATGGTGTTAGACTTAGCTAGCTTTGCATGTTAAAACTCATTTGATTTCATAAAAGCATACTTGACCCTTCCAGTATCAAACTTTGGTCATCTTGAAGAAAGCTCATACCATCAAAATCATGATGATGATGATGATGATGATGATGATGATGATGATGATGATGATGATCATCATCATCATCATCATCATCATCATCATCATCATCATCATCATCATCATCATCATCATCATCATCATCATCATCATCATCATCATCATCATCATCATCATCATCATTGTTATCATCTTCATCATCGTCATCATATTAGGTCATCTTAGATACTTAAATCCTAACCTTGACCATGGCTCTAGAAAACTCTAGAAACTACAACTATCATCTAAACACTCTCATTTTCACTGATGTTACACCTCTTTCTCTTAGGTTTCATGGACAGTCACTGCCTTTTGGCGTGTGGTAACATTTTATGTATGTATATATACTAATACTTGAAATAGGTTTTATCTAACGTGGAAACATGTTCTAGAAACCTATGAACACAATTGAATTGAAAACCCAAACCAAAACCAATTACCATACTCATTAAACAATCTAGTACCATGACACCTAGAGAACTAGAAAGAACATAATGGACACTAGACCTATAAATGGATGTCCAGAATCCACACATTTGATCTAGATTTGAATCTAAAAATTTTGAAAAGTATTCGACATCTGCATAATTCAGATCAAATTTTAGATACAAATTTCAGAACGGATATCATATATTGTTGTATCCGCTCCAAAAAATCCGAAATCAAGAAATACATACAAGTATTATTAAATGTATACTATTTATATATAAGTATGAAAATATAGACACTTTATCATATATATTTAATGTAATATCAATATTTTCTATTCTAATATAATTATTAACATCAAATGTATGGTTTTAGGTTCAGATCATATATTTATCTGAATTCGAATATTATCCATTTGGATTAGATTTAGATGTTGACAGATGATATTTGTCGGATATCAGATCAAACTTTTTTTCAGATTTGGATATTATATATAGTAGTATTCACTCCATATTTGATCCGTTTACAGGTCTAGTGGACACTTGTCTAGCTACCATAAGCACATTCACAAACATATTTGTAAGATTTTGGTGAGATCTCCCTTTTCTCACCATTGTGAACGTACAACCCAAACTATAGGATAGAAGGAGGAGAAATTAAAGGTTCTAGGGATTTATCAAGCCTACACCTAGTTCTAGAACATCTAGGTTCTAACGTAGAGGATAAATAAACATAGCCCGCAATGGAAAACTTATTAAGTTTATAGTTGTGAGGTTTAAGGTTGAGTTTAATTTGTGTTTCAAGTGAGAAATGTTTGGTGTAGTAATTGTTCATGCTCTGATACCATCTATCAGGGAACTGTTTATTACCCAAGTCCTAACTCCAAATGACTAAAAAGTCAATGGTGATAGGACCCAGGTGTCTGTTCCTAGCATTGTATTATCAAAACATGAATGTAGAAGAATAAAAGCTTATCATACATGAATAAATAACAAGATATATGCACAAAAACAATTTCAACATTCAACAAGTATTACTAAGAGACACCTTTTATTACAAGATTTCAATGACATATTGAAGAGTAAATTTATTAAATCTGCTCATGTACACTAGCTAGGATCTTAAAAAAAGTTTACATGAACACATTTCACCAACCCATCAACTTCCAAACTATTCTCTGAACCTAAAATATATGTGAAACAAGCGGGTCAACACAAAAAGTGTTGTGTATAGGGAAGAAATATGCATATATATATATATATATATATATATATATATATATATATATATATGGCTCATATTTAATACCTACATGGGTAGCTACCTGTGCACACTTCTTGATATTTTTTTTTAATTTTTTTTTCAAAATTGTAGAGGAGCATTTTATCTAGCTCCTCAAAAAATTTGATCCAAAAATAATATCATTTGCCCCACAAAATAAAAAAACACGTCCATATATTTACTGACTGTATATTTTCTGCGTAGTTACTCTTTTGCTCTCAGAGTTACTCTATATATCAATACAGTTACTCTTTTGATTCAGAAGAGTTACTCCAGTGTACCATATAGTTACTCTTTTAACCCCGAGTTACTCCAGCAGGTAGAGAAAATCTGGCTACCCGTGCGGGTAACGAATGAACAACCATATATATATATATTGCACAACTTAAAAATACTTGTAGAAGTAAACGAACAAGAATGAACAAGTTAAGTACTTAGGAAATGTTAACCCATGCTTTCATCCATTTTATTCACTTTATACTAACAACAACATATGTCATAAGGCCTTTGATCAGATTCCCATTGGAAGGGTTCATGAGGCTGCTCAAGATTAGCTAACTCTATTTATTGACATGGCCCACCCAATCTTAACAACTCAAGTAGGGTTTCCAACCTTGTTTCCTTACCCAAATTATATAGGTGGAACACAAGGCTTGTATATTGGAGTTCTATATTATGTTTGAAAGTTACAAAATATACAAGAAAAAGCACCCAATATATGGCTACAATACTTCATGGAGATGTTTGAGAAAGTAAACAAGTATACATACATATTAAGTTGCAAGCAAGAATCCATAGTTATATAATTATTTATTTTGGTACATGATTTAGAGATTCATAACCTAAATTATTGATAATCTAGTCATGAGAAGCACTTGATTAAGCACAAATTTACATACATGTATTTAATTCTCATCATTAACCCTAACTAGTTCCATTTATGGGTTTTGGCCAAGTTAGGTTCAAAGCTGGTTGAATACATGTTTAATGACCTTTTACTAATTTAGAATCCATCATGAAGGCATGTTTCAAGTCATATCAATGTTCCATCTATTTTGTATGATTATATCAAGATTCAAGTCACTTGCTCGCATTTTGGAGTCAAAAGAGTCATAATATAGTAACAAAGGTCAATGATCCTCAAGACATGAAGACCAATCATGAAAGATGTCTTAATAAAGATAAGAACATAAGAAGCATAATCAAAGTTACGTGGATGCCCCTTACGGTCTAGACATCCCAATAACCAACTTTAGGTCTCAACATTTCCACCAGGATAAAAATATCAACATAGTTCCTTATATCATCGACACATGAACAATCTGGGACATCCTCATCAAAAATATCATAAGGGGTACCCCTTATTTTAGAGGGGAAGACAAGACAAAATGATCCACATAAGCATTTAGGTACAAGAACCACCATTCAAGTTATACATGTCACATTAGGCAAATTAGGGTTACACACCATCAAATCCAAAAATGTGGTGAGACTTAGACAATAGGATCTCTAAACATCCTAGAGTTACAACTTTCAAACATAGAAAGGTGTTTGGTACACATCTGGAGTCAAAGAACCCACTTGATCAAGGTATAACATGCATGGTTTTATGCATACCCATATGACTCACGTTCATGCATTAGGTGAAACATAGACTATAAAACCTGCATAAGATTGATCAATAAAAGATTTTGTATCATGGTGTCAAAACTATTGATTTTAAGTTAATATAAGGTTTTGATGAATATCAAATAATGATTAGCAAATGATAAAAAATCTGGGGTTAAATTTCACACAAATGTAACATTAGTGCATTATGTGGTTGTCCCTGATTCTCTCTCTAGATCGGGAGCTCCCACTTCTCTCTAGGGTTTTCCCCTGCCGGGGGGAGGGGCGCCATTCTCAGGTGTGCCCTCCCCTTGGTCCTTCTTTCAGAAGTGTGGAGATGGTCGGAGCTTCTCTGGAGATATGGGTTCTTGTTGGATCGCGGGGGCTCCTCAGCTGGCCTGGAGTGGATAGAGGCATGATGCACTGCTTGTCAGGATCTGGCTTTGGGAGTCAGCTTTCGACTTGGTCGACTTCAGTCCGTTCAAGAGAGATGGTTGGAGAGTAACCATCCCCACTTTGGTTTGCGACTACGCGTGCTTCTCCGTTGTACAGGTGAGGAACATGCCATGTTGTCGTTCCTCTCAGGCGCCATCTACCCCAATGGCTGAGGGGAGCTTGGATTCCTAGGCCGTTGGCGACCCCTCGACCCCCGACGAGATCCAAGATTGGTGGTTTGGTGATGGATGGTGGTGCTCGCTCTCCTGATGTTTCCTTCCACAACATCTGTGCTCCGATTTTGGCGGAAGGTTCCTGCTGCTCACCAGCATCTATGACAGAGGAATCCTGACCTACGGGTGGCTCTGCTTGTTCGTGGGCACGGTGGTCTTCTACGGCTCATCAGGCATGGTTGGTTCCTGATGATGTGAGGGTGTGCACCCTCAAGGTGTTTGACCAACTGCTACTCCAGGTTTTCTACTAATCAATCAAGGCTGCTCCCTGCGGTTGTGAGTTGGAGCACCCTCTAGGTGTTTGGCGATATGCCCTTTGCATATAAAGGCATCAGGTTAAGGATGGAGGTGTCCTTCCATCCTCTCGTTTCTTGCGTTCTTTTATAGGACATAGCAGAAAGGTCACCAAGGGAGATGAAGAAAGGATGCTAGCTTCCCCTTCAGTTTCTTTGTGATTGTTTATCTCCTACCTATCTACCTCGTCTAGTTGCCTGGTTACTTATCAGTGTGTTCAATAGTAGTTTATTTGCCTCTATCCTTCTTCCCACTAACTTCAAGGAATGATTTTATTGATATGTGTGAGGGAGGAATGGCTAGAAGGTGTACTGTTGTTGGGTCATCCTGGTCAGTTGTGTTGGCTTTCATAACGAATAGATGGTTTGGCAATGTGATTGCTGCTGTTGTAGCTGGTTCCTCACCTTTTGGGTGTTTGGGGTGGTGCTGCTGTGCTTACAATAGATTCCTAAGTATCAGGATGGATCTAACCAAGGAGTAGGGGTTGACTCTACGTCTTGGTCTCTGGCTGCTTTGTAGAATGTGCTCGCACTTTCGGCTAATGTTCTGGACCTAGTCCGAGCCCTGGATTTCTTAAAGCCTTGAATTTGGGTGTAGGTGCTGAAACCCTAGTTTTCTAGGCCTGTTGAGGTGTAGTCTGTCTGCAATGTCTTTGTACTCTCTTTGTGGGTGGTTTTATGCTATTGAGTGCTTTGCTTTGCTTAAGGCTTCATGTCATTAGGTCGAGTTTGTTTAGGATCTAAGCCTTATGTACATATTCAGGGTTTGTGCTTTTTTTCCATTGACTACTAGCTTGTTGGTATCAAGGTTTTTTTTGATCTTGCTGTAATGGGGTACTCTGTGCCCAATGTTTTGGTAATATAGTAACACACTTTTTGGACCAACAAAAAAAACATTAGTGCATTATGGTAAACCAAAGAGAAAGAATGGTGATTAGGGATCACATTAAGTTCAAAAGTATGTAAAAGCTATTGTTTTCATGATTAGGAGGGTGGATAGTTAGTAAAGATTCAAAATTTATCATAATCATGCATAAAATATAGTCAAAGATAAAGTTAGCATGTTTTAGGAAAGTAAGAAACAAGACGTGGAATCAAGGTCGGGAACTTAGTTCAAGTTTTTTGAGAAATCAAAATGATCTATAATATTGTGTACTTTAGAAAAGAGGTCTAAGATTTGTGTATCATTTAAAGTTGTATAGAAAATTTAGAGAAACTAGAGAGTGTTAACATTTAATTACGCACTCAATCACAGTCGTTGGATGCCAATCCCATGATCATAGACCATACCCTCTTGTGCTTAGTGGGACTCCCATGTTCCGGCTGGGATGGGGCTTGATCTTTCCACTCACCTCTTGCTCCAAAAGTGGTGCGCTGCTTGCAGACTCTAGCCACCACTTGTGGGCACTCTACAACTGTTTGTGATGCTATGCACCAATCACTGGCAATGGACACTGCTCGGAGCCGCTTCACATCTCTTATGGGTGTTGCATGCTACAAGAAGCCACCACTCACTCAAGCTCACCTACATGCATCCATGGCTGGTGTGTGGGGCTCGACTAGCCTCTAAGTAGAACCACTCGAGTCCATTGAAAGCTGAGGAGCTCAGATCTAGATAGATTGTAGATAAAAAGTAGGTCATAAATGACAGGGGAAGGGACCCTTGATACCCCTAACAATGGTGGGGATTCCTTAACCCAAGGAAGAAGATAGACGGGTCGTGGTTCCTCAGAGCACAAACAGGAGGGAATAGAAGCAGAAGTGACCAATAAAGAGAAATTGGAGAATTTTGGCATGCTAATTTGTTCTAAAAGCATCAAGAAGTGGTGGTATTGGTTGGCCCTAAAGGTACTGAAATGTAGTAAGAATGTAGCTTAAGAGATGACCAACAACCGTCGATTTAGTAGGGTGTCATTTGTGTTTCATGATCCAAGACTTGAGATTTGTCAATTCACTAACAATGTGGTGGATTTCTGACGTGTTTAAGTGAGAGGAGGGGGCACCCACCTTATCTGGGACTCGCCCCACATTGGACCCAATTAGCCTCAAAAGCACATCATTTGATTAAATCACATCTAATTTGACACTATTTTTGGAAGTTCGTAACTTAGACTATGGTGGTCCAATTGATGTGATGTTTGCAGTATTATATTCACAATTGATATCTCTACAACATGAAATATATTAGGGAGATAGGGGATTACATTTATGAGGGAAAATATTAGTTGTAAGAAGGTGATTTATTAAATCATGATACTTAGTTCTGTTTTAAAATTAAGTCACATAATGTGAAAGAGTCATTGATGTGATCAAATTAAGGTATCACAACATCCTAACTATGAAATTGATATCATATTGAGTAAGATGAGTAATCAAATAGGGAGATAGAGCATAATAAAAGAGAGAGAATTAGGTTGTGACAATAACCTTAGTGTTAAATTTGTCTTCATTAATACCTTGTATTACTATCTCATTAATTTCTATTTTATAATGAACTAGTTCTTTTCTAGGTTAAAACATGTAATTGTGCATATTCTTATATATGAACTTTAGTTGATATAGAAAACATGCCACACATATGTATGTGGGAAAAGAATATATAAGTAAATAATTAAAAAATAAATTATAACTTAATTTTTATCTAACTTCTATTGTAGAATATAGATAATTGACTTATGAATCTAGTGAAAAAAATGGATTAAATAGGAGTTAGATCAAGAGGGTTATTTTATATTTAGTAACATGTGTGAAACTATCATAGATCTAAACTTTCATAAGTCCACACAAACCGATGCTATACAAATAGATGGGCACATAGACTAATGGACACACAGAGAAATGACCAAAATGATGACCATGTATAATGACTAGACCAAGAACTAGACCAATTATTGCACAAACTAATGAGTAGGCCACTAACACATAGATCAATGACTAGACTAATGATGTGGATCATGGACATAGACTAATAATGTAGAAGATGTTCACACAGATCGATGGCATGAAGTGATGTAAATGTGTTGCTCAACTGCCAAGTACAATAAATTATAAACAAGACCACCACTTTTCTTATACATTTCAAAATTCAAATAAATTTATTTGGTCAGGTTCATATTTCAATTTTTTACAAAAGCAGTCCCTAAAACACATCAAAGGAAAACTAAAAAACAATTTCTAGGGGAACTTTTAGGAAGTACACAAAGAACAGGGAGAACAGAAGACCTACTTGGAGATTGATCATGGTAAGTTAGTTTTCTTTGTAGATTCCTTATCTCTTTATCTTACCCTTTCTCAAAGTGACTCATTATATCTTCTCTTTTCCCTCCCCTCAACATAATCTTCCACTAGTAGACACTATCCAAAGCAACATAACAAAAGTTTGACTTGTTTAAAGGTAGAATTTGAAGCATTCAACTCAAATCCAAGATGAGTAGGATAAAATTCAAACACTACCAAGCCTAAATTTGAGACCAGTAAGCTAGGATCAAATTTAGGTGAGAGGAAAATATCATCCTTTAACCCTATTTTATATAAAATTAAGCCAAAATTATGTACTACCAAATATGTTGATGATTGTTATCAATTTATTGATCCAAAACATGAGTTTTAAGTTGATCCATTGATTCATTAGTATATTTGTGATATTTTACATATTAATTCAGTTCTACAATAATTTAGTTACAAAATTATGGTGAATTTTAATGGTAGAATTAGAAGCATTGGAATCCGGGATTGCCTTAATTTCTACAAAAATGAATTGTATTATGAATTTTGATTTAGTTAATGGTTATTTATAGATAGTTATGTATGAAGTACATAGAGTAGTTCATTCTAATATTAATGAAACATGCTTAGTTTATCAAGTCAGGTAGTTTACTTTATTAATACTAGGATTACAAAATAAATTCTTATAGAATGAAAATAGAATCCTTAAGTAAATAGGTTAGATAAGAACATGATAGTATGAAATAAATAAGTGAATTTAAAGAATCACCTAGACATTAGTTGTCCTCAATACCATAGATTATATCACGGAGGTATGCACAGTGGAGAAAGAAACATACTTACCAACTGGAAAAGTCTAGGATGAAGTAGTCAAAGTGTACCATAGAGGTACATGGGACCAAGACTAGCGAGGACAGTCTCCTTCAAATACTGATGTACCCAAAATTTACTAAAGATATAGCGGGTACCTAGTACAATTTGATTAGTTCAAATATAGTTAGTGTGTCAAACCTGGTGGTTTGAGTGAGTAGGTATTTAGATCAAGTGCTTTGATTCTCTGCCAAAGTACCCATGATTAAGTAGACTATATTGTATTTATCCTACTATTTATCTGTTGTGACCAAAATGGAGAGCCCCGACAGGGGGCTAGTTTAGTAGACTTAGATTCCCGAGTCTACTCATGGCTTGATGTGATATTTCATCATACTGTAGTAGACTTCATATGGTTCTAGGGCTCAATAAAAGGAATAAAACATTAACTAATGCATTTCATTGATTTACTTATTGCATTTATTGTCATAACTACTGTGATTTTACATGATTCATAAATTTTAACTACCATGCTTATATTCTAATGTATTCAACTCAATTATAAATTTAAATATGGATTATCATGGTTACTTGAAGACTTTCCAAACATTCATCCAATAGCTCACACACTCTATTCAAATAATTTTTACGTATATGTCTAACTCAGTAGGAAGAATCATAAGATATTTTCATTAGGAGTAGATTAACTGAGGTCTAGATAGGAATATTGTGTTAGTTAGATGGTATTTTATCATTCCTTTGGTTCTAGGAATGTGAGACCAGGAGAGAAATTTAATAATAAGTTGTAATTGATGTATACTAAAAGCTAGAACAAGTTTCTTTTAGTTAATTATATTGTAAAAGTCAAACTCAACTACTAACTCATGAGGTTTATGTTTTAATCAGATGTTACCTATTGAGTTTACAAGATGTTTCTCTAAATCTATATATTAATAAAAACAAGTTGATTATCTAGTTAATGATTCAAAGTGGTTTGTTAGTATAATCTCAACTTGATTGACTTAAACCCTACTTAGTGGGATTGGGTATTTTGACTATAGTGTGTGGAGTAGGACACTACATTTAAGCCATATCTGAGGCTAGCTTGGAGACATCTAGAGATAGAAATTTAATATCCTTAGGCTTAGGGGGATAACATACAGTTGGATTTCTAGTGTTCTCTAGGTGTCCATGAGTCACTCATATATAAGAAAAACACATATGAATATATAATATACTTTTTGAGAGTTTTTAGGATACATTTAGTGGGAAACTATTTATATCTGATAGTTATGTGGGAAATAAATGTCTAATTGCGTACTAATAGAAAATATATAAAATTTTTCATCATCAAATTCTAATTTGATTGAGATGAATCTTAGTTTAGTCGATTTATAATTTAAGTGAGACACCACCGAGACCTCCTTTATATAATATCTATGTCAGGGTGAACCTAAATCTTGGCTGAAATTTATGTTGAATGAACAACATTTTATCTGAAAAACACTCTGTCCCAATAGGTCCCAGAATCTCAAATGGATAACAAGTTTTTGGAAAGATTACTCCACCTATCCTAATAGGTTTATAAAAGTATAAAAGTAGGTTTAGGATGATTTTTATCGATCATCTCTTGTTTGTTCATCATTCCAATAATTTTTTATAATCACTACTTGCACCAAGCATAATCTAGGCATGTCTTTACGTACAAGCATACAAACACACACTCTACTGTGCATACCTTATCATTGGATCTTTTTAATGTTTCTTGGTTACCTAAAACACTTAATTCACACATTCATGATAGAACTAAAAAGTATTTTCATCATTAAAAATTAGAGGGTGATATATCCACAAGGTAAAGGTATGGTTTGCATAGGATGCCTCTGTTTCTACTTCTCCATGTGAAGTTAAATTCTTGAAATTAGAATAGGATGATGTAATGATATCAACACTGGAACATGAAGGAGAGGTTGATAAATTTGTAAGGACAAAAACAAGAAGTAAGTCCCTTGCAGTGTTTATGATGAAGATGAATCAATTAATCCATCAATAACCAAAGACATGTCCGAACAGAGAGTCCAAATGGTCAGTTGATTTGATTAGTCGATAAACGAATAAACTTGTGATGGTAGATTTTATTGGTATGTATGCCCAAAGAGCTAGCCATACAATGATTGTAATGGTATATCTTGTAAATGATTTTATTCATAATAAAGACAATTTTTTCTATATGTTTGTTCAAATATGAGATGATGATATAGCATGATAGATGTCTAAAGAATGATACTACTCAATGACATATGTCTTTAGGATGAGTACTGAACAATGAGACTATATATATGATAAGAATATTTACATTCTTGATTATGTTCCTAGTCAGATAATATTGTAGAAGCTAATAGAGAACAATAATACATAAGAGTAGAGTGTGAATTGATTGATGATAGAATCTTATTAGTCATGATATGTGATATAAAACCAAACATATAGGTACTTGTTAGAGAACAATGTACCAAACAAACCCACACTAAGAAGTGATGCATGGATAACAATCATAATCACATATCAATGTGATAGTGGTGATTGTGATTCTTAGACTTGAAGCCACTACACTAATCACTTGTTGTTCAATGTATTTTAACATCATCCAATGTTACCTTGGATAAGTCTTTCCATAAAGTGATGCTTGCATGCATTGTGACACATGAGGATTGAGTCTGAGTGATGTAGATGGGATTTGTCCCTTGTATAGGAGTTGATATCTTGGCCACTTGATAAGTGAGACTGGGAAAATGTATGGCCATACACATATGAGTAAATATATGATATTGAGCTTATATGCATCTCTATAGTCTGCTCTGGTTCAAGGAACATGGATTGAATGATTAAGAGGATGACATTTCCATGCCTAGAGTTCAATATGGATATTTAAGAACAGTAACACTGATCACAAATCTAGGTTGAAGTTGTTCTCCATCTTTCCAATTACTTGGGTCACAATGATGTGTTGCTAGATACCACTCATTGCTTGTGATGTCATTAATTTGTTACGAACATTCACTACCAATGTAACTTGGGACATATAGGGTCACACACATAGGATACACCTAGAATAGGAGTTTACTCATGAATGTGGTTTAACTTGATTACTAAAGTGTTTAGGTATTCAATTTAAACAACACTAGCTGAAAATTGGCTATGTGAGTCGACCGACTCAAGTGTTGACTTGACTGGCTCAAGTATAGAGCCAATTTAAACAACATTTGATGAAAGTTGTCTGACTAGGAATATGAGTTGACCAACTCAAGTGTTGAGTTGACCAGTTCATGTTTTGAGCT